>CAUYON010016252.1:0-22642 GCA_963573935.1 Arctocebus calabarensis | reverse complement strand
GCCCTGTCCACTCCCCTCAAGAAAGTGTTCAAGAATCTGGACTCCATGGGGGACAGACCTCCAGACCTCAGGGTGAGAGTGGAGGGGAGTGCCAGGAGTTCCAACTTGCAGGTGGAGAATATATACAGTTTTATACCACTTTATGCCTGGCAGGAGAGTGCCACGGCACAGGGGAAGGAGGTCCGGTTTCTAGAGGGTCTCTCCTGTGGGGTAGAGTGGGAGGACAGCCGAACTCTGCTCACTTGTTTGTATGGAGGTATGGCGTATACTGAGAGCTGTTCTCTTGGGGGAGCGGACTCCCGTCCGCTTGGTGATGTGCTCTGTACCTTTTATTTGTATCCTTGGGGTCGCAGGTTGCTCCACTAGGGTTGATGTGCGTTCCTCGACCTTGTCTCTTGGCTCAGCTCCAAACCGTTGGCTTTCTTGCTAAATTTCTATCCTTTAACTATCCTTCTGGACAGGAGTGTCCGCAGAAAGCTGGCTACAGACCGCCATCTTGGCTTCTCCCTCTGGGATTTGACTTTTCAAACGCTGACATCTAAATTGCATTTTGACCTTTTTTTTCTTTTGTAGTTTTTATGCTTATCTTAAATTTTCTACAGTGAGAATTCCCTTCTATTCCAGCAATCTCTTTATAGCTGCTTTTTATTTTTTCTTCCTGTGGAAATACTCCGTTCAAGTCTCTAAATCCTTAAATCTTTCCTTTCTTAGGATTATTCCCAGACTCAAATGATATCACAACTGATAAATCTTTCCATGCATTTAAAAATGTATGCTTACAGTATAATAAAACAAAGTAACAGATTACTTTGGCAGAAGTCTTTGTTGGATAATTTCTCTGTCAATAATCTCATCTCTTTCATTTGCATGTGGACAGCTGCAAGCCTATATTCAGGTTCATCTAGTGTAGGAAAAAAATGCATTATTGAGAAGACTCTTTTTCTGATTATCTGATGGTGGCTTTTCATAGCCTTTGAGCTGTTTCACAAATAATGAAAAATAATTCTTGTCTGCAGAAATGTAAATACATTTTGTCTGGTAGAAGTTCAATTGACTCCCCTTTTTTCTCACTGTGGAAAAAGCCAGTTATCTTCCATATTCAAGTGGATTTCCACATTACTTCACTTTGTATAAATATGTGCATCTTTAACTTTTTTGAACTGATTGTAATATCTTTCTGGTTCCTTCACTAATACTGAGTTCAATAAAATATTTAAATGTGTCCATTTTATATCTGCATGAAAATTAAGATTATTTACCTTTTTATTTTTTAAGTGTTCTTTTAACATCAGGCTTCACAGTCCAACCAAAGCCGTGCAATTTGACCTCATAGAGTAGACCATGAAGAGATGAGAAGCATGCTTATTTAAAATTTAATGTAATGTAATGTAATTTATGTCTATGTACATGAATATGACAGAAAACCTTTTTTAAATTTTCATATGTAATTTACAAAGTTCTCAGAAGTGCCAACAAAGCAAGATGCTATCAGTTAAAGAAGTTAAAATGGGCAAGTTTGAGGGCGGTGCCTGTGGCTCAAGGAGTAGGGCACCAGCCCTATATACCAGAAGTGGTGGCTTGAACCCACCTATTGGAAATACAACAACTACTACTTTGGATCATTATAAAATTCAAGTAGTAGTCTAGTGTCATGGGCAGTACACAAAGTCTAATTAACTGTATGATTTGAAGTCAGTAATGAATCTACTCTGATTTAGTTAGCCCATTTGTAATAAGAATTCTAGATGGTCAATTCATTTATGCAATTATGTAGTACAGATAAATGAGAAGTATGAAAACAATCTATGATCAATTTGAGCACAGTATGCTCTACAAATTCAAGCAAATACTACTCTGAAGAATATAGATTTGAGCCTTTCCCATGCACAAACTAGATTGTCAATGCAAGGACAATTCTACTTCCCCACCTGCTCTTTCTTCTGACACACTTTTAAGGTGCTGCCATACAATCTTTCTCCTAACCAGGCAATTACACCCCATGAATCATGTGGTTAATCAGCTAACCATCTGCTTTTCAGGAACAATCATGTGCTGTGTTCACAATTTTATTGATTCAAACCAAGAGGAAAATGCAGAAATCTCAGGTGTAATACATGAGATTTTTTTTAAATCAATCATAAGGTTGAGGAAGATTTAAAACTGCAAATCAACTTCCTTGACTTGCTTGTAAGGTTCTTGTGGGCAGTAGAGAAGAATTTTGGGAAGGCAAGGAGAGTAGAGATAATGCTTATTTAATATGTAAATATGAATATATACTTGCAGATTTTAATTTTTTTTCCTTCATTTACTTTCCCCAAACACCTTAAACTATGAACAGGCTATAAATATATGTCTCCAGACACCCAGACAAAAGCAGCAATCTTAATTAGCCAAATTAAAACAGTAAGACACATCCGATTATCCTTTTTTAGTTTAAACCAGCTTCTAAAATGACAACTGATGTAAAAATAATTAAAGCAAGACAGACTGGAAAAAGAGGAGAAATAATGTATTTAGATTTTGAAGAGAAGTAATTAGTTTTGGCAGGTTATTTATTTATGTAAATTGAAAAATTAACTCTACTAGGCAGAGGCAATACATTAAAGTTTCCACATTTCCAGCACAACAAGAAAGAAGAAAAAAGCTACAATGAAAAGCAACACAATGAATTTCAAGCAAGAAAAGGATTCCTCAAATTGTCACTTTTCAGAAGGAAGACAAATTCCCAGAGAGTTCAGAATTCATAAAACCTGTTCTCAATAGTTCAGACCCACTGTGGATGAAAGAAACCCATTTTACTAATTTCCCAAGATTGCCTTTCCTCAATACAGACATAGATTTTCTTGATTTAAACAGCTGTCTTGGATTTTTCTCATTCTATGTTACATTCATAATTATTCATCTTTCAATTGTCATTTTATACAGCTCTACTTCTTCATTTCAACTGCTTTGTTTCCAGTAGAAATCTCTACCAGTCCTCCTCATTTTATCCTGAACTCGTTCCATACCCTCCGTGTACACCCTTCACCTGGTTTCATCCACACATTGACCTAAACCATCTCAGATAAAGAGATGGTTTCTAAATCTGTGAATCTAACACTGTCATCTATACTGAAATACACAGCCACCTTTATTATACTAAAGCATACAGCACTCCTGCTTGCCTTAATGTGCCCATCACTCCTGCAGAAGTATTTGTTAATCACCTTTTACATAATGGGGCCATGCTGTGATTGGTCAATAGAATGCTAGGAACAGGAGAATATTTCCAGAGTTTGAGTATTTAAGGGATTTATCCTCTAGAAATAATATACACAAAAATAAATGCAATAAAATATTACAAGTGTTTTGATTGACGAACATATAGTGTACAGCAAAGATATAAAGAAGGGAATAGTGAAGTCTACCTGATTTAAATTAGTGTGGATTGGGAAGGAGGATATTTATGGCTAAATAACTTCTTCCATCCCTCCCAAATCCAAAACCTATACCTGCCTTAACAAAAGAGCAAACTATTTTGGATAAATGAAAGTACTACAGAATATATTTGCAGTGAGATAAGGCTACTACACACACACAGACACATGCACATGGCATATAGTACAAATTAAGTGCTAGGCTATATTACAGAATAGTAGTAAGCTAAGTAGAAACTAGTAATTAAATACAAGACACTCTTTTCCTAGCCAAACCTTTAGTTAATGAGATGATTCTCCATCTTTATATCTAAAATATACACAGAAGTTTTAATGAGTATCATGTTTTTGAGAATCCTTGGCATTTTATTATGTATGGTCCCAAGAAAATTCAAAAAATCTATTGATTTTTTTAATTAGCTTCAGAAACTTCACATTCTTCTATGATTTTCTTTTGTGCAAAAGATAGGCTTGAAGAAAAGGAATTAAAGTAGTTAAGAAATAGCTGTGGGCTCAGCACCTATGGCTCAACGGGCTAAGGTGCCAGCCACGTACACCTGAGCTGGCGGGCTCGAATCCAGCCTGGGCCCACCAACAACAATGACGGCTGCAACCAAAAGATGGCCAGGCCTTGTGGTGGGCGCCTATAGTCCCAGCTACTTGGGAGGCGGAGGCGGGAGACTCACTTGAGCCCAGGAATTGGAGGTTGCTGTGAGCTGTGATGCCACAACACTCTATCCAGGGTGACAGCTTGAGGCTCTGTCTCAAAAAAAAAAAAAAGAAAGAAAGAAATAGCTGTGTTTCAAAGCTGGGTATTTACCACAGTGTATCCTGTTTCTCTTCACACAGGAAGCCTGCATTTCTCAGTCTCTCTGGAGTTAAATTGACAGCATGTGACTGAAATGTCACCAATAGGAATATAAGGACAAATAGCCTGAATTCAAATTCTATCTCTGTTTCTTCCTAGGTAGATTAAGTTTGGGCAAATTTCTTAACTTCCCTATGCCACAATTTTCTTACATGTAAAATAGGAATATTAGTACTATTTACTTCATATTTGCCATAAGGACTAAATGAAGTAATTCCTATAAAGAACCTATCACAGGCCCCTGCATACAGTAAGACCTATTGAGAAATATTTGCTATTGTTATTATTATGTTTAAATAGAATATTTATATAAGTCAACATGGACACATTTTCCAAATTTGTTACTATTCACATTATTGGCCAAAATCTTTTGGAGTCTTCCACACAAGTCTGTGTAGAGGATGACAGAAATGTATAATCATGTGACAAGAGAAGTATGTTTCTTTTCCTGAGCTCTGAATCTCTCTGATAGTGCCTGAACACACAGATGCCAAGACCTTACTTGGGCAGCCACATGATACATTAAATAATGGAGAGATCCTTCTAATGCCAATGAAGTTTTATAGACAATGGCAATGCCATGGCTTGCAGCCTCAGTAAACCCATGTGCAATTCCACTGACACCTCTTAATTTGTGTATTTGGAATGGTTCACAATGACAGGGAAGAGCATAAGAAAAAATTCAGCTTGCCACAGGCTAATCTAATCAGGAACTTATCAATTTAACATTTTTCAAAATTCTATACCATATTGCACACAATTACGCTTATATACAAAATAAATGTATCCTCATTTACAACTCAAAGAATCTCAGAGCTTAGACACATGAATGTACTTAGATACTTTTAAAAATGGACAGATATTGAAATGCATGGATTTATGAACAACTTTCTGACAGTGTTTCATTATACCTAGATACTCTTAGGCGAGAAATCTAGAAATCTTAAGATCTACCTTGGGAGAAAGGGCACTAGTCAAATATTTTTAGGCAACTTCTTCCTCTGTTTTTGTTATATACCGGAATACTACTCTTTTCTGTAATTTTGCATTACTATTATTACTCTGCATTCCTGCCCCATTAATAAAACAATATCACTCTTTAACCTTGAGATTGGCAAAGCCTGATCTCCTAATATATTCCCATGTTAATGATGGGATAGTGATAAATAATAATGATGATGGTAATAAAATGGTAGGATTAAGAACAAGACACAATTATAAGAGGGACTTTACCTAACAAATGCAATCAGTGTATCCTGGTTTCTTATATCCTCAATGAATCCACAACAATAAAAAAAAATAATAAAGAAAAAGAATAACTAAAATTTTAAGATTTTCCATTTAATCTTCATTTACTATTGATAACATCAAAAGAAAATTCTACTGCTGTAATTGTATGGATAAGAAAAATGTGGTTTCAAGAGGTTAAGAAACATGCTGAGTTCGCACAGGTAGAGGTCACATATGGTAGAGTTGGGGTTTGAACCCATGAATCTATCTCCATTCTCTGCCTGTTTAACCACTGCAAAATACTACTTACCATTCCCTCTTCTTTCATTCATTGTTAGTCATGTCATATTCTTAGTCATATTTCTTGATGCATAATCAACATGACTTATCTAAATTATACAAAGAAACTATGAATTTTGGCTTCATGATTATGCTATTTCCTAACTCAAACAGTATGTACACATATCTTTCACTATGCTTTGTGAGCTGCTGTCATCTCCTTATCTCGTTTTCTCAAATTTCAAATGAATAAATAATTCCCTCATCACTTTAGATTGCTTCCTTTTTAGGCAACATTTATCAAGAGAAAAGTATAATGCTTCTTTTCCGTGTAAATTATTGCCTTTTTATCAAAGATCAATTGACTGTATGTGGATGGTTTTATATCTAGGTTCTCTGTTCTGTTGCATTGAGCTATGTCTCTGTTTTCATGCCAATACCACACTGTTTTGGTTGCTGTAGCCTTATACTATAGTTTGAACTCAGGATGTCCACAGTTAAAAGACAGAAAGATCACAAATAAATAATCTAATGAATAATCTCAAGGAATTGGAAAAGAAACAGTAAACCAAACTCAGCAGAAGAAGGAAATAACTAAGATCAGAATGGAAGTAATTGAAATTGGAAACAAAATACCTATCCAGAAGACTAATGAAGCAAAAAGCTGTTTCTTTGAAAAGATAAACAAAATTGAATAGCCTCCTGCTAGAATAATTAGAAACAGAAAGGAAAGAAATCTAATAAGCTCAATTAAAAAATGAAAAACAAGTCACAACCAATATCTTGGAAATATAAAACTTCATCTTAGAATACTATAAAAATATTAGTGCCTATAAACTTGAAAATATGGAGGAAATGGAAAAATTCTTGGAAAAACATAACCTCCTTAGGGAAGGAAATAGAACTTTTGAACAGACTAATAGTGATTGGCAAATTGAAGCGGCAACAAAAAAATCTTCTAACTAAAAAAATGCTGAATCATATGATTTTACACCCAAATTTTATCAAACATACAAAGAGGAACTGTGCCTATACTGCAGAAATTATTCCATAACATTGATAAGGAAGAAATTCTTTCCAACTAATTCTATGAAGCCAATATTACCTTGATACCAAAGCCAGGAAAGGACACAACTCAAAAAGAAAACTACAGATGAATATCCCTTATGAATATAGATGTAAAAATTCTCAATACAATTTTAGCAAACTGAATTCAGCAGCACATCAAAAAAATAATTCACCACCACCAAGTGGGCTTCATCCCAGAGATGGCAGGATGGTTCAACATATGTAAATCTATAAATGTAATTAACCATATAGATGTAAAAACAAAGACCATATGAGCCTTTCAATCAAAACAGAAAAAGCATGTGACAAAATTCAACACATTTTCATGATAAGAACGTTCAACAAAATTGGTATAGATGGGACATTCCTGAAAATTATAAAGACTATATATAACAAACCTATAGCAAACAACATATTGAATGGGGAAAATTTGAAAGCATTCCTCCTTAGAACTGGAAGCAGACATGCTTGCCCACTTAAGAAGTTAGAATAGTCCAACTTCTATTAAACGTAGTTTTGTAAGTTCTCACCAGAGCAATCAGGTAAGAAAAGGAAACCAAGGGGGTCCAAAGGGTAAAGGAAGAGATCAAATGATCATTCTTAGCTGATGATATGATCTTACATCTAGAAAACCCAAAAGATTCAACTAAGAGATTCCTGGACTTGATAAATAAATTCAGAAAAGTCTCAGATTGAAAAATCAATGGACACAAATCAATAACTTTCATATGCACCAACAATAGCCAAGTGGAAAATCAAATCAAAAATGCAATACCTTTCACAGGAGCAACACAGAAAATAAAATTTCTGGGTATATACTTAACAAAAGATATGAAAGACCTCTCAGGGAGAATTATGAAACTAGAGGAAAGAAGTTGCAGAGAATGTAAACAGATGGAAAAATATACCTTGCTCATGGATTGACAGAATCAAAATTATTACAAATTTGATGCAATTTCCCCATTAAAATATTAATGCCATTTTTTATGTGTGTGCGTATATCTAGGAAAAAATAGGTCTATGTTTTATATGGAACTAGAAAAGACCTTTAATAGCCAATTCAACCTTACCTAATAAGAACAAAGCAGGAGGCATCACTTTACCAGACTTAAAGCTACACTACAGAGTTACAGTAACCAAAATAGCATGGTACTGGCACAAAAGCAGAGACATAGACCCATGGATGAGAGAAGAGAATGCAGAGATGAAATCTGCCTCATATTCTCGTCTGATTGTGGCAAAACAGGTAAAAATATACACTGGGGAAAAGAATCACTGTTCAATAATGGTGCTGGGAAAAAGGAAGAGTCACATATAAAAGACTAAAACAGGATCCAAACCTTTTAACATTCACAAAAATTAACTCATGATGGATACAAGATTTTGCAGCGAGAATGGGGATCAAAGATCCCATTCTTTCAAGGGAAAACACCCCCAGAGAAAAGGAAAAACAGAGAAATGAGGTGAGAAAGGTGGAATGAAAACAGTTCAGCTATCTTAAACCACCAGCTAAATGATTCTTTTTTTTTTTTTTTTTTTGAGGCAGCCTCAAGCTGTCACCCTGGATAGAGTGCTATGGCATCACAGCTCACAGCAACCTCCAATTCCTGGGCTCAAGCGAGTCTCTTGCCTCCACCTCCCAAGTAGCTGGGACTACAGTTGCCCGCCACAACACCTGGCCATTTTTTGGTTGTAGCCGTCATTGTCATTTGGAGAGCCTGGGCTGGATTCGAACCTGCCAGCTCAGGTGTACGTAGCTGGCGCCTTAGCCCGTTAAGCCACAGGCACCGAGCCGGCTCAGCTAAATTATTCTTAAACCTCTTAAACCACCAGCTAAATTACTTACCTGAGCAGTTCCTGCTTTTACCAGATGCCTGGTCTGTGAGGGATACAGCTTACAAACACTGCTGCTGAGGCTGTAAACACTCTGAAGAATAATGGCCATCAAAGGAAGCTACATGCAAGGCCTGGGAAGGAACATTAACCAGGCCATCCCCTACCCAGTCAACAGTCAAAGCAAATACCCATTGTGGGATTTGCGTTACAGCCAGGAGTGAGAACAAGGGAACAGCTTGAGCACTGAAATATGGGCAGGAAGGCTGGTAGTCTAATCACAGAGGAAGACGTCTCTGGGTGGAGATCAGAGGAAAATTCTTCTCTTCCACTGATTCTTCAGAGGAGCCTGACACCATCGCGTCTGCTCCCTAGAGAACTAGTGAGGATGAACCTTCCCCAAGGAATCTATGTGTGTGACCTCAGACAGGAGGCTGCCCCCACACAAGGCTCAGGTTTTGGATTTCTCAAAGCTGCTCAGACCCTTAAAGTCAACAATTATAGATAGAATAAGAACTATCATGCTTACTCAGAGAAACTGCTGATGTTTTTGTTCCCTTCCTCCCCTTACCCTCTGGACTAAGTGAGAAAATAGCCTTCAATAAAAGATGGAACAGGGGCAGTGCCGATGGCTCAAAAGAGTAGGGCACCAGGCCCATATGCTGGAGGTGGTGGGTTCAAACCCAGCCCTGGCCAAAAACCTCAAAAAAAAAAAAAAAATAGAACAAACACTCAGGTCACTCACTGAAGCCCCATAAACTAATGGTGGTCCCCTATGTTTCCCATCTTTGAAGACTCTATTTTGCATGTCCTGCCTCCTGTCTATTTATCTCTCACTGCTTTTAACTTTATTTTTCTTCAATCGATTACCCCCAGTTCCACAGGTCTTAAAGGACACTGCCCCTGGGGAGGCACATTTAAGCCTAAGGCAGGAAAATATAAGAATTCTAGAAGAAAATGTTGGAAAAGTTTATGTATATAGTGGCGTAGGGAAAGAATTTATGAAGACCATCCCTAAAACAGTCACAATAACAAAACTAAAAAATGGAACCTAATCAAATTTAAAAGTTTCTGCACAGCCAAAGACACAATCAAAGAAGCAAATAGACAACCCAAAGAATGGTAAAAGATATTTGCATGACATATATCTGACAAAGGATTGATGGCCTGAATCTACAAAGAATGAAAGTAAATTAACATGAAAAGATCAAACAACCCCATTAAAAAGTGAGCGAATGACAGGAATAGACACTTTTCTAAAGAAGACAGACTAGTGGACAACAAACACATGAAAAGATGCTCAAAGTTTCTAATCATCAGAGAAATGCAAATCAAAACTACATAGAGGTATCATATAACCCCTCTGAGAGTGGCTCACATCCTAAAGTCCCAAAGCAATGGGTGCTGGCATGGATGCAGAGAGAAAGGCACTCTTATACACTGTTGGTGGACTGCAAAGCAGTACAACCTCTATAGAAAGTTGTATGAAGATACTTCAAAGCACTAAAGGTAGACCTACCATTTGATTCATCAATTCCACCCCTGGAAATATATCCAAATGAGGCAGTGGGTCCTAAGGGGAGATGCATTATGCCCCAACAACGATCCCCTCCCTTCTCTTCTTGCAAAGAAGGAAGTGAAAAGCAAGAAATGAGAAGGGTGAGATGATGGGACAAGGATTGGGAAAAGAGGATGAGGCCCCCTCAGTGGCACCGTGGGAGCCACTGAGGCCTACTAACCAAATAGTTCCTGTACATGAAATATTTTTGCTTAGCTAGTTGACGAATACTTGCCAGGAACTGCAAGTGCCACAAAACTGCTTCTGTATACATCAGATCTGGTAGCTCGCTTTGCTTGCTTGCTGACAGTTCTTTTTAGCTCCATAAGTTAACCTATATAAACTCTGTCCTTAGGCTGGATGCAGCTGCCCATTCTGATTTTTCATCAGGGGGTAGCCGGCTGGCCAGTCTTAAATGAACAGACTCGTATTGGCCTTTTCAATTTGTCTGGTGGTCTTAAGTTTCGCGCACCATCACACAAATGACAAGAGGTCATTTTATAAAAAGGACACCATTGCTTAAATGTTTATAGCAGTTCACAATTGCAAAGACTTAGAAACAACTCAAGTGCCCTCCAACATGTGAATATATTAATAAAATGTGGTACATGCATACCATGATGTACTACTCAGCATTAAAAAAAAAAATGGTGATCTAATATCTTTTGTGACAATTTGGATGGAATTGGAAACCATTCTTCTAAGTGAAACATCACAAGAATGAAGAAACAAACACATGTACTCAACATTAAATTGGAGCTAGTCGATCACCACTTAGTATACATATGGAAGTAAATCTCCATAAATGAAAATTAACCTGGTGAGAGGGGGAGAGAGGATGGGTAAACTCATACCTATTGGGTATAGTGTACACTATCTAGGTGAAGGGCACACATAAATTTTACTCAATCTGCACACAAAGTATGTAAAAAAATTTGTATACCCTCTAACATTCTGAATTTTTTTTAAAGAAGTAGAAAGCATAGGTTGGTTAGAAGTAAAATTATTACCAGAATTCACAATAATCTCAAAGCAAAACATAAACATTCATTAACTTAACAATTATTCATTAATACTTCCCACTGCCTAGCACTTTTCTAGACACTGAAGTAACAAGAGTTGAGATTAGGATGGTAAAAATAGAAATGGAGAAGAACAAATAACAACCAGGATGGTGAAAATAGAAATGGAGAAGAACAAGAAATGCAATTTACTATATTGGCTAATAATCTAAAGCTATTATTAGTAAAAGTCATTGTGAAAATATGCTCACTTGCTCCTATTTTTTCTCTCTCTTTCTCTTTCCCTCTTTCTCCTTTCCTCCCTGCTTTCTTTCCTCTATTGCTTTACATTTTCTGTTTTGATTAAAATTTGCTCTACAGTTCTGATATCTGTCTGTATTTATAGATGAAGGTTTTCTTCATCTTTAAAATCATGTTAGAACCATGTTGCAGAAGAATTTCCCAATCTAAGAAATCAAATCATTAAGCAGGGAAGCCCTGGGCTTCTGCCTTTTAATTTATTCCAGTGTTTCTCCATTGAATCCAGTGGGCAAACACTAGTGTTTGAGCTTTTCTGGGCTGTCAGATTCTTTAGGGCCTTTCCAGCACCAATGGTCTCATGTGCCTTTGGTTCATGATTGATATTGATTCTATTGCAAGGAAAGTAAACATCTCAAAGGTTACTATGAGCTGTTTAATAGCATGTATATTAAATATTTCAAGCCTGCAAATGTTCTCTCTGGTATTTAATATATGGAGATAAAATTTTGGTACTTTTTAAATATTTTTTTATTGTTGGGGATTTATTAAGGGTACACAGAAGCAGGTTACATTGATTGCTTTTGTTAGATTAGGACCCTCATATGTTTGTGTCGCAACCCCACATTTATTTGAGAATATTTTTTTTAAATCTAGTGCCTCTATTTTTAATTTCTAAGTTACATTCACATCCTCACACCGTTGTGATACAGTTTTAATGATTCTGATTAAGACATGTATCAGAAAGCAAGTAATACATGCATGTGGTTAATTTATATTTGTTCTATAATGACCTGGTAAGGAATACACACACACACAAACTTTATTAAACTTCCCAGAACCTCCATTTCCAGTTCTACCAACTTCATTGGTTGTTGAATAATTGTAGACCACCTTCCCACCAACAGCTCATTACCTGCAAAACTGGAATAAATTTATCTTAACTATCATTGACTTCATACATGATTGATCACAATAATAAATAGGACAATATTATGTAAAGTAGACGGCATCACATGATATACGTTACTATTATCTTTAATTACTGTGCATTAAAACTTTATTGTGTGAGCAAAGTTTTATAATTTTGAAGTTTTAAAATGTTGGAAGAATAACTGTGAAAACAATGAAGTAGGTAAGAACTGTCTGATGATAAATATTTGAATAGCAAAAAGTCTTAGATGATAATGAAAATATCTCACTCAAGGGTAGGGGACAGATTTGCTTACTATTGACAGTAATATATATCTTCCTGCAGGGCAAACAATGGACAGGTTTTCTAGCAGTCTTTTCTAAAATTGAGGGTTCACTAGGGTAAGGGTTTTTCAGCTGAGATATGAGATTTGCATGTGCAGGATTGACATGGGTCTATTTCCAAGTTTCCTCTGGGGAACTTAGTGAAGAAGGGAAGTAAAATTATGTTTTATGAGTAATAAAGTCCTTTGTCTCTGACCCAGGAATCTCGTGTATCTTACCAGCATCCATGAAGTTGTGATAGATTAAATCGTTGGCTTATAAGCAAGATAAGATCTCAGACCTTCTTAAACTCTTCATAGTTTTGAAGGAATGTGGATGCTTTTGATTTTCTTTTTTTAAAAAAAGAGAGAGGGTATTTTCCAAAAAATTTTAAAGAAATGCAATTTGCTATATTGGCTAATAATCTAAAACTATTACTAGTAAAACTCATTGTGAAAATATGCTCACTTGCTCCTATTTTTTTCTCTCGGTCCTCTTTCTCTTTTCCTCTTTCTCCTTTCCCTACCTGCTTCCTTCCCTCTATTGCACTACATTTTCTGTTCTGATTAAAATTTGTTCTACAGTTCTGATATCTGTCTCTATTAGCATGTTCACTGTTCCAGGAAAAGTATGTCCCTGAAAATCTCTGTTGGATAGAAAACTTTCGAGCATAACTAATATGACAGCAAAATGAATTTCACTTAAATTAACAATGCATTCCTTGGCCTTTGCGGGTCAAGGTTACAATGGAGGAAACTGCCTTGGTTTACAATCATTTGTCATCCATCCACAAAACCTAGTTAGCCTAGAAAGACTGCATGTACATAGGAATGCCTTCTTAATAGCATATTGTGTTTGGAAACAAAACAGAAATAACAAAGAAATGACAAATTATAGTTTGGATCAGCTGCCTCAGTTTGTTATTATAAATAGAAGACATAGTAAAGTGATTAGTAAATTTAGATGTTTTCAAATATTAAGTATATTAATTAAATGAGTAATATCATAAATATGAGCACTAGTCTTCCAGTCAAAGGGGACTGATGATTTCAGAAGGAATTGACCCTAAGTTCTGGGGTTATCAAATAAACCAGTGTTGACTGCTTGACTGGGAACACTTCAACCCTGTCACATAAATTTAGTACATGACGCTGACTCCCTAATAAATGCCTTTGCTTTTTCCATCTCTTGCTTCTGCAAGAAAGGGGTCTATTTTCTTGTCCATCTTTGTTTCCGACATTTTCTGCTAGGAAAAATAGAAGCTATAGGTGTCACATACTAAGTCTATTAGTCCATAAAGCTAGTATAGGAGCAGCAAAATATTACCATCAGCCCCTGTTTTATGCTATCATTCATTTATTCATTCATCCATTATTCAACTTCCTCCTAAGCCCCTTCAATGCACCAGGCATTGTGCTAGGATCAGAAAAATAGTTGATTAAAAAATGAATGCCAGCAAATTATACTCTGAGAAATTTTAAAATGATGTTATTTTTGGAAAATGTGTGAAAGAATAGAAAGGAGATAAAGCAATCCTCCTCAGTAGTCTAGGAAGTTTTTTAACAAATTTTAATCCATTTGGCAATTGATCTGCCTACTCAAGAATAATTGGGCATTTTCTTAGATTTAAACAAAATTCATAAAAACAGTATAGCTAGAGGGAATGATATACCTAGGATCTTATGTTCTTGTGTAAACAGTTGAGATGTGATTATTTTGAAGGCAACTGGGAGTCAACAATGATTTTTGAAGCTGGAAAGTTACACAATCTTCTTTATTTAATTATAGGATAATTCTGTTGACAGCAGGCTGGGTATCGGGAGGAACCAAATAGAAATCTGTGCACACTTCCTAAAGTTGGACAGTAACAATGAGCATGTCATACTTGAAAGATTTTGTGAAATAGTTACAATGATTGTAATCTCCTGTGAAGCTTGAGAACAAAGACTCACAAATGCATGCATGTATGTGGCTAGAATGTTATTAACTTAGAATAAACAAAAAGTCAGAGTATATTGGGGTAGAATGAACATATAAAGAGTTCAGTTAATTTTTATGCCAACTGTTTTTTGTGTGTGTTACACTTCAATAAATAACACACAGTATGCAAAAATACTTAGACGTGTGAGTATGCACCCCGGAGGAAATTTGGGTTTGAGATGTCATGTGGAATTGCGAGTCTTTGGTAATGGAGTTTTAACCACTGATTTATATGATGTACCCTAGGGAATAGTAGACATTTGAGACAGGAAGGGACCCAAGGGGGACTTCTGGAGAATGCAGACTTATAACGAGAGGGTAGAGGAATTAGAACAAATTAAATAGAAAGGCCAGTGGTTCTGAATATAGAAGGGCGCTAAGGAAACCAGAGAAAAGACAACGGTCAGAAAGTTGTACATTGGTCTCCCAAGTAATAGGTCACTTATGATATTAATGAAAAGTATTTCAGTAGAGTGATGGGGAAAGAGACTGATGATGGCCTGAGAAGTAAATGAGAGTTAAGAGAGCACAGACATCAAACACTCACCATATTACAGGTGCCAATGTGGAACATGAGATCACATAGGCTAACTTGAGCTGTGGATGGAAAACAATGCTCACATGTGTCTGTGGTTGATCCCACTCCTGTTGTGAGTCACAGTCCCATAATTGGGGCTCATTCCTTGCATGTGGGAAGGAGAGGATAGAGAAAAGGAAGGGGGAAATAGTATGTGTTTCCACTTTCATAATGAGCTAGCAAGTTGGACTTTTGAAGTTATTTCCAAAAGAACCACAACCAGAGACACTGACACTACTGAAAGAAAAGGATATTTTAGAACTGCATCCAGTACTAGACCCCATTATAACTGTATGCTATGAATATTACTTTCTATAAATCATATAATTAATTTGTAGATCCCAGAATTATTTTACATTATTATTATTAATGTGCCCACAGTTTCATTTATATTTCACACTTTTTGCACTATGTTTTGGCAATAAATGAAAATAAGTAGGGATCAGAGCTTGGTGGTGCACCATGACTATAATGCCAGGTACTCAGAAAACCAAGGTTGGAGGATCTCAAGCCCTAGGAGTTCAAGGCCAGTCTGGGTGACTCATGTCTCACATTGGTACCTTTTTTTTTTTAGAGGAAAAATTAAAAGAAAAAGTAGGTGACTAGGAACCATCACAAGAGAAATAAAATGCTATTCTCAGAGAGACTCTGACCTCAATCTTCTAGTAATTTTATCTCCCTAAATGTTTCTGTGTACCCCTAGAGACTGTTCTGTATTTATAGGTCAATCCACTGCATCTATTACATGATTACTCTTTTTGTTTATTCCCTCATCTCCAGCTTTCTCTTCCCTTGTGCTAGACAACTTTTGGGCCTCAGGACATGGTCATTCCTTCTTCCAAACAAAGCTGACTAACACTTCCACTAGAATTTGTGTCAGATACACAGTTGTCCCCCCACTGTACTATATCCCATTTTCTTTATTTGAGCCCTAATATATCTCTCCATCATCCAGACTGGGAAGTATGGAAGTTGGAAAGGACATCTCTTCCTCTTTTGAGTTTTATTCTATTAGGAAGTGGCAAAGATTCTGCTACCATCTTCCTCCATCCACTCATACACAATATAGGGATTCAGACATAGGACCTTAAAGGTTAGGCTGGAAGGCAAATTGCAGAGGCACCTCTCATGACACATTCACGATTGCCTTGCCACTCTAAAAACTAAGGTTTTCTTATTGGGCCAAGCAGGGGTTTTTTGGTTTTGTTTTGTATTTGTTTGTTTTTTGTCTCCCTTAGTATATCCTCTTCTAAATGGCTTATTGAACCTTTGGAATTGTCCACCTCTGAGGCCTGTCCTCCTGGCATCAGCAATGCCCTTTCGTGTTCATTCACCTCCCCACGCAGGTCACTATAGTAATCATAGCAGTTAATATGTACTGACCTGCTCTGTACCTAGAATTGTCAAATAAGTGACCAGTTTGGCTTTTTCTATTTAATTCTCACTAAATCTTATAAAATATTAAATCCCATTTTTATGAATGAGAAAACTGTTTTTAGAAAGTTAGTCAAGTATGCCAGCATTTTCATAAAACCAGACCTGGAACCAGAGCCCCACACATGCTGGGCTCTGGTGGGTTCCTGTCACCACGTCCTTCTCTAAGTGCCATCAAGGCAAGTGCTCCTTCTGTGTCACTTTCCCCTGCACCTGCATTCCCTGGTGCTAGAAATGGCACAGGGTGGGTGGGAGTATCAATTAAGATTTGTTGAATGAATGAATAATGTTGGGAGATAAATCTCTCGCTGCAGCACCATTCATAATTGACTTTGGAATTTGCTTTGGGATGCAGGATCAGACATATTTATGAACCTCCAGCCAATCAATAATTTAGTACTTATTCATTGCAATATATGCCTATAGAGCCATATTCTGCTTGGTTTGTGAAAGAAACAAAGAATAAAGAAACAGAATCCATAAGCTCCTGGGGTTTATTACTTTATAGAAAAACAAAAGCATACATGCTTGGCCAAAGATTTTTGTACCAAACCCCAACTAGAACCTACAGGTCCAGGGAGCAGTAAGCTATAATCAGTAGTGGTCAGCCATCCAAACCACAGATCAGGGCAGAGCTGGTCTGATATGAATCTAGGACAAGGGAGTATTTTACAATAGCCAGCACAGTACGATAACACATTCTCTGGGAAATGACTAAAGATCTCAAGATTCCAGGGAATAGTCTACTCAAACCAAACTATCAACTTCTAGAGTTCCATTGGACATGTAATGCGCTCCTAATCAGGGTTCTCCTCAGCCCAGTAATCAAGACACCACTGGTGATCCCAGACTTGTTGGCAGTGGCTGCTGAGACCAAAATACACTCACCCAAGGTGCAAGTGCCTTCTGTTGCCTCATTCAGCTCCACTTCTGGCCCTTCTCCATCCTGCTCTGCCCTGGAAAGGAAAGATGATCTACATGGTCTGTGCCAACCATGTCAACAGCCTTGTCTTTAAATTCTGGTTGATGCTTCTGATGGAAAGCAGCTGTGGGAGTTTTGAGGAAGAAAGGGGGGAGAGCAAAATCACGGAGCAAATTACCTGTGTTCTCCTCTCCTTTGTCTGCACTCACACTAGTTGGACTTTGTCCTAGACTATAGAGTGATCCCTGTCTTTTCCTACCCTCACCTCCTTGGTAGTCAAGTTGCCCGTTATTTTTCCCTGAGCTCTGCCCCATCCTGTGTTGCTACTTTAGGCTCTGTCCACACCTCTGGGGGTGTTCTCTTTAGTAAACTTTCCTCAAACGACCCAATATTAGGTGTATGAGTCTGTTTCCTGCTAGCACCCTGCCCAACTGACAAATGAATACTTCAGAGATATGCTTTATTGAGACAAAGAACAAGAAACACTCTGCCCACAGGAAATGAAAGCAGACGTTTAAATGTTTGAGAAACCACTCTTTACGAAGCTATAAATTAAAGGACTAAAGCCACTGACACTGTCAAATCCTAGATATGTCTTCATGTAGCGGGTCATACCATGTGAAAACCAGAAACAAAATTCTGAAGCATTATTCTTACCCTGGTCTCCAAATCTTGTGCTTTATCCTGTCTGACTTTCTGGAAAAAAAAAAAAAAAAGTCGTCACTTTTTCTGAAGTGCTACTACAATCATGCAGTGAAAAGACTAATGAAAGATTATGCACACATTGATCCACAACCACAGAAGACTAATAGAAATCACACGCCATTCATGACACACAAGCAGTCTCTCAAGAGCGTTCTTAGCAGTTATCTGCAGGAATGTGGTGACCAGAGGGTGAAGGCTTACAACAGCCTGTGGAGATGCAAGTTGGAATGAGTGAGATGTGCAGAGACCAAAAAATATGGGAACTAGGAAATTGCCCTAGTAAATCAAGAAGCAGACGAAGTGCTATAAAAATGATGGCCAAGTCAAGGGATATTCACAGTCCTCCAGGGTGCCGGATTTTAAATTTTGCTCTGCAAATTCAGCAATTCTTTGCATGTCATTGATATGTTTATAATTATTTCTTTATAATACAATCCATATATTTTACATTTAACCAGATGTTTTGTCCATCCACAGAGACATCTTCCATCTTCTCCCTATAATGACTCAGTGGAATTCAGCCAGATGAGCAAGAAATGGTTTGTATGTTCATTGTTATTCAGTTGTGCTCCTTACAACCTCGGCAAGAACGGCATGCTCACTGTTTTCTGTTTCTACATCTCAATGGAAATGACTACTATCCAGAGAAGTTTTAAGAAAAATGCACTTAGAATTCACAATCGCCAAGACATGAAAATAACTCCAGTGCTCACCAATACATGAATGGATTAATAAAATATGGTATGTGCATACTCTAGAGTATACTCAGCCATAAATAAATAGTGTTCTAGTATTTTTTGTGACAACATGGATAGAACTGCAAACCATTCTTCTAAGTGAAACATCACAAGAATGGAGAAATAACACATATACTCAGTACTAAATTGAAACTAATGATTAACACTTAAGTGCACATATGGAAATAAATCTCAGAAAATCAAGCTGGGGGAGAGAGGAGGAGGAGATGGGTAAATTCACACCTAGTGGGTACAGTGAATACTATCTGGGTGAAGGACACATTTATAACTTACACTTAGTCTGCACAAAAATAAAGTTTTTAAAGAAAACATGTGTACCTCCAAGTATCCTGATACAAATTTTCAAAATTGTAAGTATTTAAGATGTACAACTTGATGTTTTGATACGCACATGCCTTGTGAAATGCATCACACAAGCTAATAAACAAATTCATGACCTCAAAAATGTGCATTTAAGTGACACATGTAAACATTGTGACTGCTGTAAATGTATGATGATTTCAGGGTGGGGAAGGGAACTCCGAAGTTCTGGCTATAACAAAGACAGCCTATAGAAAACAATCTATACTGAAAACTAGTCAGGGACTAAATCTCTCTTAGGAATATTGTAAACCTTTTTCACAGTTCAAAAATCTGTTAAAATATCAGTAAATCACTATCATGGAAAATGGGGGCAATAGGCCCTCACATGGTTGAAGTTGGATAATTAGAGTTTACTGAATTTGATTCATTGGGAATCAAAATGTGTTTCTTAATGAAGTTATAACCATAGACATGACAAATCTTATGTTGACCAAGGTCATTAAACCATGGAATATTATAAATCCCAAGCTATATAATTTTATCTTTACATAACTGTTGTCTTCATGTTATTCCTATTTTTTAATGTCACTTAGGTTGAGTGATTAGCTAAGAACACATAGTAAGTGGCAGAGACAAAATTCAAACAAAGTTTTTCAACTCTAAATTATATCCCATTTTTATCAAATAGGTTCTGTCTCCTTTATAATGTAGAAAGCATCTTCCTGATCCACATTTTGGAAAATTCAAGCCATCGATCAGGATATATAAATCCAACACAATTATAGTCAAAGAAAAATCTCATATTATTAAAATGTAATTATTTAGATCATAATCTAATACTTAAAGAACTACCATTTCATGCTTTCTCCCCTTCATTTACTTTCTCACACAACTCAAAAGACATTATTTTAGCATAAATCTTGATCTTCTCTTGGAAATAATATATTATTATAGTACTTTAAACATGTAGGGAGATAGTAAAATAAGAACTTGGAATATAAGGCCCAGATGCATTCTGTTCACCATTTCAAAAGTTCAATTGACCTCTTAGCTACTGGCTTCACTGTGTTCTAATACCTTCAACAGAGATAGATTGTCCATCAAGTACTCATCTATTGCTGGTTATGGCTTGTTATTATGATTCCCCTGGGCTAAATGCATTCTCAGAGTGCCTCTTCCCTTCTAATTCTTCCTAGCAAGTGTGTAAGTGAGGAGTTTTATCTTCCCACTTGCCACTAGAGTATCATTATATCTATAATCTCTGAGTCTCAGGAGAACTCAAAAATCTCAACATTGTACTAGGCATTAAGCCAAGGTGAGAAAGGAGCCAGCATAGGTGTTAGGATAAAAAGACAAGATAGGAAAGGCCACCGTGTGTTGAGCAATTCATCTCTAAGACTTTCGACACTCTCTGATGGAGAGTTTATATCCATCACTGTTCTTTCTGCTTGCTTTTAGGAATGGAAAAAATTACAGAGGCATTCTCATAAACTCTTGTAACCATAAAGGAAGCTGGTAGCAAAATTAAAAAGGATAGACAGATCAAAAGAGAATACAAAAGTGCAATCCAGCCAAATGTTCTTTCCTGCTTCAAGTTTTTGGTAACTCAAATTTACAAGAATGGATAGTCTCCTCAACTGGAGAAACAGAACTCTATGACTATGCTGAAATATAAGGGTTTCATTTTAGCAATTATACAATTTCTTCTTTTCTCTAGATTGACACTTAAAGAATGGGTTACTTATGGAAGACAAAGGACAAAGAATAAAAAAAAAACTTAAAGGAATTTTCAATCAAAAGCCAAGAATCAGATGAGGAGATAGGTTCACAAATAAGTGTTGGAAAAGAACAGTGAACACTCTCTAATAAGGACATACTAAGGACAGCTGCAGATTTTTTTTTCTGCTTAAAGATGCCTTCAGTCAGAAGTGCTTTTATTTTTTTTTAATTAAATCATTGCTGCATAAATTAGTTCAATCAAGGGGTACAATGTGCTGGTTTCATATACAATCTGAAATGTTTTCATCTAACTGTTTAGCACACCCTTCATGGCATTTTTTTAGTTATTGTACAAAGACATTTGTATTCTGCATTTAGTAAGTTTCACCTGTACCCTTCTAAGATGCACCATAGGTGTGGCCCAACCAATTACCCTCCCTCCACCCCAACCTACACCTCCCATCCCAAATTCTTGTGCAATAGTTGGGTTATAGCCTTCATTTGATACTTTTAAATTAACTTCATAGTAGGTCTGAGTACATTGGATATTTTTTCGTCCATTCTTGAGACTCTTTGCTAAGAAGAATATGTTCCCGCTCCATCCATGTAAACATGAAAGAAGTAAAGTCTGAATCTTTCTTTAAGGCTGCATAATATTCCATGGTATACATGTACCACAATTTATTAATCCATTCGTGGGTCGATGGGCACTTGGGCTTCTTCCATGACTTAGCAATTATGAATTGGGCTGTAATAAACATTGTAGTACAGATATCTTTATTGTGATGTGATTTTTGGTCTTCTGGATATATACCTAGTAAAGGAATTATAGGATCGAATGGCAGATCTATTTTAGATCTCCAAGTATTCTCCAAACATCCTTCCAAAAGGAATATATTAGTTTGCATTCCCACCAGCAATGTAGAAGTGTTCCCTTTTCTCCACATCCACGCCAGCATCTCTGGTTTTGGGATTTTGTTATGTGGGCTAATCTTACTGGAGTTAAATGATATCTCAAAGTAGTTTTGATTTGCATTTCTCTGATCATTAAGGATGGTGAGCATTTTTTCATGTGTCTGTAGGCCGTGCCCCTGTCTTCTTTAGAGAAGTTTCTCTTCAAGTCCTTTTCCCATCCTGAGATAGGATCACTTACCCTTTTGTTGACAATACGCTTGAGTTCTCTGTGTATTCTTGTTATTAAACCTTTGCCTTAGGCATAACCTGCAAATATTTTCTCCCATTCTGAGGGCTGTCTGCCTGCTACACTTACTGTGTTCTTAGCAGTGCAGAAGCTTTTTAGTTTGATCAAGTCCCAGTAGTGTATTTTTGATACTGCTTCAATTAGAGGGACTACTGGGGAGTCCTCCTCATAAAAAATTCACCCAGGCCGATTCCCTTGAGAGTTTTTCCTGCACTTTCTTCTAATATTTTTATAGTTTCATGTCTTAAGTTTAAATATTTGATTCAGTGAGAGTCTATCTTGGTTAATGGTGAAAG
>CAUYON010016250.1:0-19680 GCA_963573935.1 Arctocebus calabarensis | reverse complement strand
GCAACCCACGCCCTGTCCACACCCCTCGAGAAAGTGTTCAAGAATCTGGACTCCGTGGGGGACAGACCTCCAAACCTCAGGGTGAGAGTGGAGGGGAGTGCCGGGAGTTCCAACTTGCAGGTAGAGAATATATACAGTTTTATATAGCTTTATGCCGCTTTATGCCTGGCAGGAGAGTGCCGCAGCACAGGGGAATGAGGTCTGGTTTTTAGAGGGTCTCTCCCGTGGGGTAGAGTGGGAGGACATCTGAACTCTGCTCGCTTGTTTGTATGGAGGTATGGTGTATACTGCGAGCTGTTCTCTTGGGGGAGGGGACTCCCATCCGCTTGGCGATGTGCTCTGTACCTTTTATTTGTATCCTTGGGGTCGCAGGTTGCTCCAGCAGTGTTGATGTGTGTTCCTCGACCTTGTCTCTTGGCTCAGCTCCAAACCGTTGGCTTTCTCGCTAAATTTCTGTCCTTTGACTCTCCTTCTGGACAGGAGCATCTGCAGAAAGCTGACTACAGACCGCCGTCTTGGCTCCTCCGAACATAAATATTTTTAGTCCCACATTCTGAAAATAAAATAGTAAAAATTTAATTTTAATCTCTTAATTGAAATTTTAACTTAAAAACACTGAGTGTTTTATGGTATAGCAACTACAATTGAATACTGTTATTCTGCTAAAATCATGTGCTTAGAATGTTTGATTTGAGATAAAGATTTACTGTACTATTATTATAAAGCATTTTTTGTTAGAGTTTAGATTCATCTATCACTTGCAACAGAATTAAGCCCATCTTTGTAATACATAGTAATAGCAGTATAACTAATACTTTAATAATTTAAGTAATTTAATAAGAGCAGCTAGAATTTTAATGCTTACCATTTTTTAGATACATGTTTATATGTCAAGGTTTAATATATACACATGTTAGGTTTTTATATGTGTAGTAAGTATGAACGATATATGAAATATTTAATTATATTTACACATAATGTACATAAAACTTCATTTAAGTTTTATAACAACTCTCTGACAAAGTTTTTATTGTTATCCCCATTATAGAGACCAAGAAACAGATACAGGGTCATTAAATAATTTCCCAAGGTGTTATATGTACAAAGAAGTGAATAAGGGATCTAAAGGCAGGGTGTCTCAGATAAAACCAAAATATATAAGGCAGCATATATATTGATATTATGGCTCAAAGGAGTAAGGTGCTGACCCCATATATTGGAGGTGGCGGGTTCAAACCCGGCCCCAGCCAAAATAAAACAAATAAACAAACAAACAAAAAAACAAAAAACAAAAAACCCCACAAAACAAAACAACAATAAGAAAAAAATCAAAATATATAATAAATTTCCTTTCCTTTTATTGCCCTTTGTTCTACATAAATTTCAGTCTAAGAGATGATAAGAATTATGTTTAGAAATATGAGAGAATAGTTTTATGGTCATAAACAGACTGCTATCAAAGTTGAAGAAGTTAAAGGCACTGCTGGTGATGTATCAGAAGTGAAAGAAGGGTGTGTAATGGGAACCTGAAGGAAAGGGGATCTTTGCTATATGGTGGGAGAGAGTTTAGCAGAATTTATCCTGCAATTGTATGGGAAGGAAATCTGGTGTATGGGGGACTTGGATATTCAGCTGAAGAAATTTCCAAGCCAAGTGTTGAAATCTTTTGAATTTACACTAAATATGAGAAGGGAAAGAGAAGCTGATCCAATAACTGATAAATGAAAAATAATCAGGATTTGATGATTTTGAAATTTTTTAATAATGTTATTATGCTAGAATCAATATAACAGCAATTAAGAGAATGGACTTTGGGGATAGAATGCTTATTGTGATGTGGACAACAAGAAAACTTTCCTCATGTTAATTTCTTCATCTATAGTGTGACAATACAAATTTTATGCTTCATTAACACTTTGTAAAGAT
The DNA here is from genome assembly GCA_963573935.1 of Arctocebus calabarensis. Classification (NCBI taxonomy): domain Eukaryota; kingdom Metazoa; phylum Chordata; class Mammalia; order Primates; family Lorisidae; genus Arctocebus; species Arctocebus calabarensis. The sequence continues at coordinate 17,754 of CAUYON010016250.1, read as the reverse complement.
TAAAGGTGTAGTGTATCTCACATGTAACATGGAGATGTTCTAAACATGGAAATAGGAAGCCCCTGAACTCCCTTCATCCACGGACACACGAATAAATATCTATCCATGATTCAATTCTCTCTGAAGGTCAGAGACTAGTTGAGAGACCCCTTCCCACTGGGTAACAGGGAAAGAGGAGGAAAAGCTAAAATGCAGTCAGGAATAGACTTTACTATGTTGTAAAATTGGGAAAGGAAACCCAACAAACCATTTTTCTACATGGGGAGGAGGGTCTGCACTCAATGTAAGGCTTTAATTCTGATTTTCCTCATGGTTTCACTTTTAATTCACCAACTATGGGAGCAGAGGAGATCAGACACACACATATCTCTCTAGACCCTGAGGGAGAAGAGCAGCAGTTTTATATGGACATGCAAGCTCTTTCAGGGACCCCATTTCTTTGGGAGCAGTATAGAGCAGGGACTTAAACAAACACAGCCTTCTGTTTTGGTGTGTCCCCAAAAGGGATTTACAAAACACAACCCTGGCTACCTGACAGTCTGATTTCTACTCAACTTTTACAACATCCATGCAAGGGATTAAAACCTAAATGTCCTGGTTATGGGAGCAGATAGGATGGCAAACACATGCCTGTCTGGATATCAGGATAAAGGGGCATAGATAAACTGAAGGGCAAACATCTCCAGGAACTTCACCTCCCTGGAACAATGCAGAGAAAGGGCTTAAACAGATGCATCCTCTGTTAGTCCTAAGAAAGAGTTTAAGACACAAATAACGAGCACCAATTTTTAAAGCTGTCTCTCAAGGGACTCCAAACTAACTGTCGTAGCTCTGGGAACAGAAGGACCTATGCATGCATGAATCTCTTTTGATGACCAGGGGGAAAAAGATGGTTATAAATGGGTGTTCAAACACTTTTAGGGGTTACTTTCTCTTGGAGCAGTGCAGAAAAGGGAAAAGAATGTGCAGCCGTCACTGTCTCTTTTGACGGGGTTGATGACACACACTCTCTGAGGCTACCTGATGGCCTAGTTCTGATGCATTTGTGTCAAGGAGCTAATAGGGCATACATACTCTAGTCTCTTGGTAGTGGAAGCCAGAGATTGGCATTTCCTGAGACCTCCCTCTGGAATTCCCCAGTGATGAATCTCGGCCTATGCTTTCTTTCTGGAAGAAATTTGGCCATACACCAAGTGCCACAATGTCCTATGCTACCTCCTAAGGAACTATCTTCTTAACAACCTGGATCTGGAAATCTTGGGGATTTTGTGATATTGATCAATACAAGACCACAGAAAACAAGTAGGCAGATGTATGCACACTTACTAGCTACATCTTCAGAGCCTATCCTGTCATACTGGTCTTAGGGGACTGACAAGACATTCCTCCAGAGGGCCACTAAAATCAGTGAAAGTAGTGTGGAATATCTATCTGGATGGATTGAGGAAAACCTTCTGATACACAAGACCATTCTAACAAGATGGAGATAAGTAGTTGTCTTATCTAATATTCAGAAACCAATACAGAGGACCAAGGAAAATGAAGAAACTTTGTATTATATTTCTCCAAAAAAGAACAAAGTTAATCTCCACAAAACAATACAAATGGAGGGCAGTTTTGTGATTTACCTGAAAGGGAATTTAAAATAATGGTCATAATGATGCTCACAGAAGTCAAGACAGCAATGCAAGAACATTAACAAGGAGACAGAAAGTATGAAAAAATGCCGAATGAAATCATAGATACGATGAATAATATAATTCAATAGAGCAGTTCAACACTAAACTGAACCCAGGAAAACAAATGACAGACCACTGGAAATAATCCAATATGAGGTACAAAAAGAAAAAAAATAAAAAAGAGTAAAGAAAGCTTAAGAGACTTATGGGACACTATCAAGTGAAACAACTTAAACATTATTTGTTTATTAGAAAAAGAAGAAAGTAAGGAGCAGAAAACATATTTAAAGACAAGACAAAAAAAAATTCCAAGTTTGGGAAAAGAATTAGAAAGATAGATCCAGGAAATCCACAGGACCTGGAATAAGATGAACCCGAATTTTGTTATGTGGGTGAGTCTTACTGGAGTTAGGTGATATCTCAAAGTAGTTTTGATTTGCATTTCTCTGATGATTAAGGATGGTGAGCATTTTTTCATGTGTCTGTAGGCCATGCACCTGTCTTCTTCAGAGACATTTCTCTTTAAGTCCTTTGCCTATCCTGAGATGGGATCACTTGTTCTTTTTTTTTTTTTCACTTGTTCTTTTCTTGCTAATATGTTTGAGTTCTCTGTGGGTTCTGGTTATTAAACCTTTGTCAGAGGTGTAGCCTGCAAATATTTTCTCCCACTATGAGGGCTGTCTGCTTGTACATAACAAAATCCCCAAACCAGAGATGTTGGCGTGGATGTGGAGAAAAGGGAACACTTCTACACTCCTGGGGGAAATGCACACTAATACGTTCATTTTGGAAGGATGTTTGGAGAATACTTAGAGATCTAAAAATTGACCTGCCATTCAATCCTATAATTCCTTTACTAGGTATATACCCAGAAGACAAAAAAACACATTATAACAAAGACATCTGTACCAGAAAGTTCATTGCAGCTCAATTCATAATTGCTAAGTCATGGAAGAAGCCCAAGTGCCCATCAACTCATGACTGGATTAATAAATTGTGGTACATGAATACCATGGAATATTATGCAGCCTTAAATATGGAGACTTTACCTCTTTCATGTTTACATGGAAGGAGCTGGAACATATTCTTCTTAGCAAAGTATCTTAAGAATGGAAGAAAAAGTACCCAATTTACTCAGCCCTACTATGAAGCTAGTTTATAACTTTCATATGAAGGCTAAAACCCAATTATAGCACAAGAATATGGGGAAAGGGGCAAGGGAGAAGAGGGGCGAGGGGAGGTTGGGGTGGAGGGAGGATAATTGGTGGGTCCACACCTATGGTGCATCTTAGAAGGGTACAGGCGAACCTTACTAAATGCAGAATACAAATGTTTTCATACAATAACTAAGAAAATGCCATGAAGGCTTTGTTAATCAGTTTGATGAAACTAGTTTAGATTGTATATGAAACCAGCACATTGTACCCCTTGATTGCACCAATGTACACAGCAATGATTTAATAATAAAAACAATGAAAAAAAAAGATGAACCCGAAGAGACCCACACCATGACACATCATAGTCAAATTTTCAAAAAAAGAGTGTTGATAGCAGCAAGAAAAAATGAAAATTGTTTCATACAAGGGAACTCTCATAATATCTATGGCCTTCTAGGCAGAAACCTTGCAAGTCAGAAGAGAACGATATGATATATTCAGACTCCTGAAAGAGACAGGCCAGCCAAGGATTCCATACCCAATAATTTTATACCCGCAAATACAAAGAGGTAATAAAGATTTTCTCAGATAAATAAAAGCTGAGTTTATCACCACTAGACCTGTATTACAAAACATTACTAAAGAAAGTTCTTTAAGCTGAAATAAAAGATGGCAATTAGTTTCAAAAAAACACATGAAATCATAAAATCCATTGGTAAAGTAAGTATTGTCGAATCCAAACACTCTAAAATTAATTTTGGTGGGTAAATTAATTATAGCTCTGATATGAAGATAAGAAGGCAAAACTATGGGCTCCTTCCCATAGTTAAAAACAACTATGTGTACCGTAATTTGATAAGTGATACACATTACAGGAAAAAGTTAATTGTGACATTAAAAGTATAAATGTGAAAAGAGGGGAATAAATTGGAGAGTTTGCATGTACTATCAAAATCAGTCTATCAGCTTTAATTAACATGTTAAATATATAACTTATTTTATGAATTCCTAAGAGTAACCATAAAGCAAAAGTTTGTAATGGATACACAAAAGAGAAAAAAGCAATAATTAAAGCATACCACTGTAGAAAGGCACCAAATCACAAAGCAAGAAAGCAGGAGAAGAAACGGTAACAAAAAAATCTAGAAAACAATTAACAGGTGACAGGTGTAAAAAACATAACCAGCCATAAAAAATCTTGAATGTAAGTGTGTTAAATTCTAGAATTAAAGGAGATAGAGTGGGTGAGTGATTTTTTTTTAAAATAATCAACTATATACTGCCTACAAGAGGTTCATCTTACCTATAAGGAGGAATGAAAACGGAAAATGAGTACATCCTATGTAAATGGAAACCCAAAGAAAGCACAAATAGCTATATTTATATTATATATAATAATTATAGAAGATATAATAATTGTAACTATTTATGAACCAACATTGGAACACTCAAATATATAAAGCAACTGTTAATAGATCTCAAGGGAGAATTAGACGGTGCTATATTAGAGAGGAGAACTTCAGCATTCCACTTTTAAGAATGAGATCATCCACCTAGAAAATACACAAACGTCAGAGTTAAATTAAAGCTGCTTTGTTTAAGATGACTGAAATGGTATCCACCCAGAAGAACAAAAATCCTTTTACCACAAAAGCATTTGTGCCAGAATGTTTATTGCAGCTCAATTCATAATTGCCAAGTGGTGGAAGGAGCCCAGATGTCCATCAATCAATGAATGGATTAACAAACTGTGGCATATGTATACCATGGAATACTATTCAGCCATAAAAAGATGGAAATTTTATATCTTTTGTGTTTACCTGGATGGAGTTGAAACACATTATTCTTAGTAAAATATCTCAAGAATAGATAAAAATATCCAATGTACTCAGTAGTAATATGAAACCAATGTGTAAATAATTACATGCCCACATGAATGAAAAAACACAAATATAGTCTAAACTATGGATAAAACACAAGGGAGGAGGGTGATTGGTACGATCTCATCTAATGTGCTCAATGTGAAGGTGTTCAGCATGTCCCTTGGGTGAAGGGCTGTTCTACAACTTGAGATTTACCTTGGAAATGAGAGCAATGTAACCTAAAAATTTGTACCATGATATTAATTTGAAATTAAAAGAAAATAAGACTGAAAGTGGGGCCCCAGTCTCTTGTAGCTTGTAAGAAATCTAATCTTAGCTTTATGCATTTTCATTTATAAGTTAGTTGTTGCTTTCCTCTTGCAGGTTGAAGAATTTTCTCCTTCATGTGACTTTAACCAACTAGATAATTATATTTCTTAGAGATATCCCATTTGTTATGAATCCTCCCAGTGATCCATGAACCTCTTGTATCTGAATATTTGAATCTGATGAGACCAGCAAAGTTTTCCTCAATTAATAGGTTTTCCATAATTTTTATGTTAACTAGTTCTTTAGTGACTTTTTTATTTTTTGCATTGATGTCTTGAAATTATTTTTTATCTTTTTTTGTGTGTGTTGGTACTCAACTTTATATCCAATCCCATTCATCTTATTAGCCATTCATATTCTGAATTTCATTTCTGACATTTTTACAATTTCCTTTGGTTTGGTGTTTGCTACTGTAGGTCTTTGTGATCTCTTGAGGGTGCCAAACTTGCTCTTTTTTTCATGTTGCAGAGTTATTTTGCTTAATTATTTATTTCTCATCTGACACGTCTGTCAGCTCAGGACATAAATTGTGGCACACTTGTTCTTCTTTATTTGAAATTTAGTGAGAAGGAGAGGTTCATAGTGATGCTTTTGTGAGTGACTCCAGAAGACTAACCCAGCAGGAAAGGAGTGGATGCACATAAGGCCTTTAATGCACCTGTTCTGTGCTGTCCCATTCCCCTGTGATGGTTACATTCTAAACTCATGCTGGATGATCTTCATGATTAGTGATGAGTTGTTCTCCAGGACACTATTGGAAGGAAGTTTGGGCAGTGGGCTGAGTTAGTTCCCCTTCAACATGAAAGAGATTGTGGGATTTTGCTCTGCTCAGATCTCCCTGTGGTGGTGACAGTGGCAGCTGGGTGAGGCTACCTAAGCAATGTTCATGGGTGTCAGGGCTGAGCATATTTGCTCTGCTTGGGTCCAGTTATGGTGGTGGCTTGATACTAGCATGTCCCTTGCAGATTGTTGTTTCTTGGGAGTGGTTCTTACCAGCTGACAGCAGGAGCCTTGAAGGAAGAAGCACAGGGTCTATCTGTAGCATTAGAGTCACATGGGCTAAGCCACAGGGCCTAGCAGCAGCAAAGGAGACTCAGAGCCTGCATACGTTCTTGGGTGGTAATGTGAGAGCTGCGTGGACAGGGCCATGTAAGAGTGTCTGTTCTCCTTACTTCCTCCCCACCTGGTTGGGGTGATTTGGTGGTGGCTATGTGGTAGGCTACAGCCAAGCCTATGTATACCAAGCACTCTCATCTGAGAGCTTGGAATAACATAGGTTGCAGCAACCTGGAAAAGGAAGCCAGTGGGTCCTTGATGTGCTCACTCTTAAGAACAATACTACTGAACAGTAAGCAGCTCTCTAATTAGTCTAGAGACCTGCAATAGTGGTGGGGGCCCCTCACAGCTTGGCTCACAGAGTCCTGGGGGGGGCATGATGGTCTTCTCTTGTCCTTCCTCACTTGTGTATACCTTCTCCAGATGCTCTCATTTTCGAAGTGGGTCACCTCATCACCTTATCCTTCACTCTGAATGTCCCCACTTCTCCAATGATCTACAATAGAATGCTCTCTCCAAGAAGGCCCATCCATAGGTGGGCATCAACCTGCAACTTTTGATCCATTCCTTGAAAATAATATGCAGATACGGCTTCTAGTCCACCATCATTCACCAATTTTTCTCTTCCCATATTTTGAATTTGCTTTCATAGGGGAAGACCTTTTTCTGAAAATGTATCTATGGCTTTGGTTGAGTAAGTTGGCTTGGCTTTGATTCTGGGTGCATGCTGTGCAGTGTTTTAGTCTCCGTATGATTTCAGCAGCTCTAAACAATGTCAGTGGCATCTGTTTTATCCTTAGTGGCTTAGAGTGTGGCTGTTTGTGGAAGCTATTGTGAAGTTTTCCTGGGGCTTGTCCGCAGGCCACTGTGGTGGCAGCAGTGGGTTGAGTGTTCCTGTCCTTAGGCCCCAGATTGGTGTATACTGGTGTTGGCAGGGGCTCACTGGGCTCACTGATTTTAGGGGGCTACAGGTGGCTGGCTGGGATGTCAGTGAAGGAAGCATTGGGCCAGGTGAATGAGCAGGTTTTCAGGCCCCTAGGCAGCAGGTGTGGCATAGGCAATGGCAGTTGCAGGGGCAGGCCAATTCCTCATTATCTAAGTGGTCCATGGTGATGTTGGTGGTGGCTGTGATAGGTTTGGTGGGCCAATCTCCAACTCACAGGCAACAGGTACTTATTGGTGCCATCTGTATTGGTAGTGGTAGGTTGGGTGGGCCAAATTATAGTTCTCCAGGAGGAATACTCATATGCTAATAATGATGGATTGGACTGGGCAATCCCCAGGTCCCATGTGGCATGCCTGGGCACTGGGAGAGTAGAATTGGGCTGGGAAGACTTTCCCCCATGTGTCCAGGTAGTGAGTATAGGGACTTAATGAGGTTGGCAATCTCTAGGCCCCTTGCACAATGCTCAAGTAGAGGGGGCAGGAGCTGTGTTACAGCACTGCTACTGGAGACAGTGGTGTTGCTTTCAGTGGCCTTCACTGTATTCAGGCAATTGTAATATATATGCTTTGCTCACACTTTGGTGCCAGTGAGAAGAACCTATAGCAGCAGTGGCTGCAGGAGAGAATGTTTGTTCTTAGGGAGTGTAAAAATGTATGGTGACTTTGCTGTTGGGGGCCATAGGGTTATTGTCAATGACTCATGCTTTAGCCCTGGCAGGCAGCAGTAAGCCTTGGCACTGGCTCTGGGTAAAGAATTTCAATGGGACTTTGGGGATGTGGAGATGCAGGGCCTCTGGGGCTCTAGAGAATGTTGCAGTCTGGTGGAGAATGAGCTCTCAGTAAGGCACCTTGCTGTAGCTACTGAGGACAGGAAGGGTGTGTGGGACCCAGCGTGAGCTTCCTCACTGGAACAGACTTCATGTGTTCTTTAGGCAACTCCCTATGTTAGCCTTGGAGCGCATGGGAGTCTACAGACATATGACTGAGAGGTAGAAGCCTGTGTCTGAAATGAGGACCACTGGTCTTCATTTTCACTTTCCTGAATTTGGGAGCAGCTGATTCCAGCTTAGCAGAGCAGGCAGCCTCACATCCTCTCCTTTCTTCCTTTAGGGCTTTCTGTTACTTTTCTGTTGAGCCCCAGTGTTCTCTCTGGGTTGATCTATTTGAAGTGACCTATTTTGGTTCTTCTTTGTGGAGGGGACAAATTATCAGATGACTCTGTTCAACCATCTTGAAGCCTAGAAATTTCTTGATGAGAAATTGGACTACTCTAGAGTGAAAATTGAGCACCTATATAGTAGTTTGTGTTTTATGTTTTATTTTCCACTCAGGGTTGTAGAGGCGATAGTCATTTGGGAATAGATTATATACAAATAACTATTGAAATTCAGATAAGGGGATTGTCATGGCCTACTTATTGGGGTCTTCTATATCTCTCATTTACATTTTTGAAAGCAAAACCAAAGCTTGATGCATGTTTCAGTAATGCATCATTTTTATTTGATTTTTTGACTGATGTTAAAAATATTTTCTTTAATATAGCGCATAGCTATTTATTTGGTACAGATATAAATAAAGATAGATCAAATACATTTTAAACCCTAAATTTTTCTTGGAAATGGCTAGAGATTTGTTTGACTTGTCTTCAGGGTAAGTTTACCCAATGGAAGATTTAAACAAAGATTTTAGCCTTTTATATTATTATTATTTCATTTACTAAGAAAAGGTTGAGACATTTTAATTTAATTTTTTCAAATACAGGACTTGAGGGGTGTGAGGAACCAGCTTTCCTTTTTTTTTTTTAATCTAGAAGGAAGTAAGGGTCATGTTCAGGTCGTTGATGAGTAGATTGACCTGAAACTCCTGGGGCCTTTCCAAAGCTTTTAGTTCCCCCCAAAAGATTTCATTAGAATTCTTTTGGAATTATTCCCATTGTGCTAATTTGTAACTGTTTTAAGTTTATATTTATTTCTAAGAGTTGATTCTGCAACAAGTTTAGCTGCAATAAAATAACTGTGGAATTATATCAGTTTTGTTAACTTAACCATAACACCCTTCAATGCATAATGCTATTCTCTACATTCTTTAAAATATAACCTTAAAAATTCCAAGGATAAACAATTTCAAGGATTAAAAATGGAAAAAAAAATGCTTAGTTTTCTATGACAGTAACCTTGTTAGACATTATAAAGTACTATGCTCAACAAATGATATTTTTATAGTAAAGAAACTAGTAGCTAAACTCCTTAAGGTAAAAGATGACAATAAAATTCATGCCAAAGTTTTCATAGTAAAGAAACTAGTAGTTAAACTCCTTAAGGTAAAAGGTGACAATAAAATACATGCCAATTATAAACTTAATTTGATACACTTAATCATTAAAAAAAACATTGTTATGAAAATAGATGCTTAAAGCAAATTGTTTAAAGTAAGTTAAAAATGAAATTTAAAAATCATGTGAGTTTCAAGGGAACTGAATAATTCTCTCTTATCAATATTGAACCAAAATATAGCACACGAAAATACAAAAATCTTAGAAGGAAAAATTAAAATATATGCTCTTGGCATATGAATAGTGGTAATCCCAAGACACTTGACCTGTGTGTCTAATAATAGTTCCTTCATAAAATATCCATTATTAACACATATTGAATTGTAGATGTGACTTAAAGGACATATGTGCCATTCCATGAATATTCTGTATCTTCCCCTATGAGATAAAAACAATTGTTTAATTAACAGTAGTCTTTTCTAATGTTCTAGGGATCATTTCCCCACGGCCAGTCACACTTTTAAATACTATTACTAAAATATATCAACCATTTAGTGCCAATGAAAAGCATGTCAGTTCATCTAAGGTATTTGCTTCATTTTCAAAATTTGAGCTGTCCATTGATTTAAAGATCAGTTAACACTTCTCAGAAAAGACTGTGTTTATTTGGTAAAGTATATCTGGATATTTCGTTATGATTGCTTTTTTCCTCAAGTTTTTAAAAACCTGATTTTGTTTGTGCATCTGTGTATTACAAAAGGCATTCTGAGAAAAATAAATAATTGGATCTTGTTTAGTAACAAAAAAGATTATCTTTATGCTTTGTTGAAATAAAATAAAAGAAAAATAATGAGTTTAATAATTTAAACTCTTGTCCTGTATGGAAAGCTATAGAATGCTAAAGAAAAGAATATTAGAAAACAATGGTGGTGTATTGAAAAAATGCTGTGGATTATAATCACACAAAGCATTTTAAATTCAATTCGGAAGTTATTTATTCATTTACATTTAGGGTGTTAGAAGTGCTATTCCTTTTAGACAAAATGATAATTTTAATTTCACATTGTATTCCACAGATGCATTAATCAATAATCATTTTTAGGAGAAAACATGTACTTGCGAGAGAGATAGTGAGAGTGAGAGTTAAACTCTATTTTCTAAGAAAACGGTCAAAGTTGGCCTGCTTAATGGCTCCTGAAAAAATTCTTTGGGTTCATTAAGACATAGCTAACTAAATTAGTGAACTTGTGACAAGACATTAGATTTTCAAAATACCATGCAACAAATAAAAGCATATTCTCTAGAACTATGTAATAATCATGGCAACGTAACAGTTTGAAAGTTTGTGAAGCTAATTTATAGCTTTCATATGATGTTCCATTCATTTTTAATAAGCTGTCACTACACAGAAAGAATGTCCTGTTTGAAGAAGTGATCTCAGTGTGAACCACTCCCACCCCCACTTCCTTCTCATCGAGGTCTAATTCATGCAAATATTCACAAGGTTGCCTTTATGTGCCCCACACCCAAAATCCCCTTGCAGATTTTCTTTACAGATATTTTTCATATATTTTCTTTATTCTTTGAAGAATATTGAAACTGTAATTTTGGTTCTAGGTTTATTAAACTGTCATCCAGCACCCTCCTTCCAACTTGACACTCAAAGGAAATGGAATACACACCAAAGCCATGAGACCCCTCAGCCTAAGCGTACTACAGAGTTCACCTCGGTCACAATCAAGTGCCCCTCATTTAAGCATCTAAGAAACAATCTTTAAAAAGTGCTATAGATCAGATGTCTCTCCTCAGGTGGCAGCTGTTTAAAGGAACATTCTAAGTGTATAAAGGAAATAATGTCTGTATGTCCTATTTACTACCCTATAAGCAAAGCTACACTCTGCTAACCTTCATATTCTCCTTTTTTATTTGGTTCTGATATTTCTCTATTTTATTTTATTATGTCCTTTGAAGCTACCACAAATCCTTTTTTTGGAAAAAAAGTTATAAAATCAATGATTTAGTCCTAAAAAGTTACAGTAAAATATTTATTACTTTTCACAAAATTAACATAACAACAGCATTATAGCTTAACATAATGTTTTTAACTTTTTGAAGCATTTCATTAACTTTTTAAAAGTAAAGCCAGAAGCAGGAATTTTTTTTAACAATGAGAAATTAAAATCTAGAGATGTGACTCTCACAAGGTCATGCATTTAGTTATTAAAAACAATAGCAAAAGTGACAGCAGCAGCAGCAGCTCATTACATGTGCTGACTGCTAACCAAGACTTAAACACAAGTCCCCCAACTCCCATTGGCACACTATTTTCTCTATGTATAACATATTCCTCCAGTATCCCTGAGGGAAAGCACTTAGTTACTTAGCATTACCAGTAAGGAGAAATAATTAAAGCCTGAGCCAATGACACACACCGTCACTTGCATACACCAGAATATTCACTTAGTAGTTCAATTTTGTATTTAAGGAAGTGTGAAAGGAAAAGGTAAGTGGCGGTACAAAACAATGGAAAAATCAGTGACTTAGGATCAACCTAGTGGCAGAGCCAGGCCTAATGACTATTTTTATGAAAAGCTGGGAATGTCTAGTTACTCCCATTTGAACCCAGTTTTTCTGTCCCTCTCTAACATATGAACTTGGACTAGAGTGTTAAGCTCTATGAATCTTGGTGCTATTGCCTATAATAACAACATCATTGGACTAGATGATCTCTAAGGTCTCTGTATCTAATGATTCCTGCTTCTCTCCTTGAGAGGTGGGCAGGTTCTAATAATTGGTGAAAAGTAACAATGAATGATCTTCAAGTTGGGTCTAACCAATCTTAGCTCAATGATTGCCACACTGCAGTGTGCAGCAGAGTCATCTGTAGTGTGTGTGTGTCCTGATCCTCAAGTCAAGAAATTCTGATCCTGGTTCAGTGCCTGTGGCTCAAGCGGCTAAGTCACCAGCCACATACACCCAAGCTGGTGGGTTCAAATCCAGCCCAGGCCCACCAAACAATGATGGCTGTAACCAAAAAATAGTTGGGCATTGTGGTAGGGTCCTGTAATCCCAGCTACTTGGGAGGCAAAAGCAGGAGAATCGCTTGAGCTTAGGAGTTGGAGGTTTCTGTGAGCTGTGATGCCATGGCACTCTACCCAGGGTAACAGCTTAAGGCTCTGTCTCAAAAAAAAAAGAAGAAGAAGAAGAAGAAATTCTGATCCATGGACCACACTTTGAGAAACATTTACCCTCTCTTATAAACGCTGATTATGAAACCAGTGATCTCCTAAGTAACATCTGTTTCCTTGGGTCTAGTTGGAGCCATCATTCATCTGAATTCTAGAGCAAAAAAACAGTTTATGGTGATAAGATCTTTTAATATTTTCATTTGCTAAAGAAGTAAACAAGTTTGATTTTCTAACAAGGTCTTAATTTGAAAATATCCCAAATAATAAAACTATCCAAACAGAGGACATTAACTACTAAAGAGCAGAAAGAGATAAATTAAAATATTAATATTTTAAAATCAATTTTTAAGATCTTCGCAAATATTAAGACATTTTATTATAAGAGATAGTTCCTATTGGTGTAAAGATTCTTAAGCTAAACTTCAATTTCAATTCATTATAAAAATAATAAAGTTAACTAATTCTGAATAATATTAATCATTGAAATAAAGATTTGTCTTCTCCTATATGAAATGGCAACATTTTCTGACAAATTAAAACTCGGTAGACAAAATCAACTAATCACTATAAATATATTTTAAAAAGAGAAAAATGAGGACATGATATTGAGCACAAGGAATTCTAAAGAGCAGGATAAATCCCCTAAACACTGATGGGATAGTAAGGAATCCAGTAAAGCACAGTGAATAGTGAAAAATCAAAAATCTACTATTAACTGTCCACAATAACTCATTGGAGATGATGAGGCAAACAAAATGATATGGGGAATAGTGTAGAACTATAGAGCATCTTAAAAACTTCAACTCGATCTTTTGAAAGATTTAATTTTTATCAACTAAACAAATATATATACATATATATTTCTTTCATATGTATTATATATATTTCATATTATATTATATGAAAGAAATAAATGGGAAAATAAACCTTATATATGTCTGTGTATATATATTGTTTATCAAATAAGTAATATATATACATATATATCTTTCATATATACGTATGTTATTTTATTTTCCCATTATTTCTTTCATATATATAAATATGTTTATATATATTATTTCATATATATTATTTTATTTTCCTATTTATTTATTTAATATATATACATAAATAAATATATGCAAGAAATAATGGAAAAATAAACCCCCGCCCTTAACTTTATTATATTAGCTGGTGTAATAAAGCTAGTTTTTCCATGAGGTTTCTAATTTAATGTTTTGATGCAACATAGTTATTCTTCTAAACATTCCTTTTTTAGATATACTTTGTAGTCCTCCAACTATGGCCAAACCTAAGTTAATTAATATTTTCAAGGAAAAAATAATTTCCAAAGAAAAGTTTCAGATTTTATGATCTAAGAGAACTACTCCTGACCTGAACTAGGTGCTCAATAAGCTTTTGTTGAATGAGTAAACGTACCACCCACTCAGAAAACTATATTTCTGGTTTAATCAGAACTTGTCTTTGTGAATTAATTCAAATTCATAAATAATATTGTTTAACTCTCTACCACATGGCAGGAAAGGATTTAACATGACTCAAAAGGAAGCATAAATAAGAGGTAAGTCACTGTCTTCCAGAAGATGAAAACTAAGAAAATAAGACAAATACATAAATAACTACAATCCAAGGTAGAATATAGTGTTTTTATAAACTATAAATATAATTAATGCAGGTTAGAAATGAGAGTTGAAATGGGAAAAATATTTCATGGAGGCTGTATTACCAGATATGTGTCTTGAGGAACCAGTAGAATGTGAACAAGTGGTGAAAAGATTAAACAGATATGCGGCAAAGCATATATATAAGTTTTGAAAGAGCCAAATAGGAAAAAACTCAATATATCCAAACAAATGCCAGCGAGGAGATAATATGGAAAACTCAATACATTCCCATGGCAGACTATATAAAAATAAAATATATAGGCATAAACTTAGCAAAATATAAATAAAACCAACTTGATGAAAAATGTTCAACACATTACCTGCCACATGAGTTATATTTAACTCATGCTAGTTTTGAGCCTAGGGCCTCCTAAAGCTGTGAAATCTCTGCTCACTGTTTTGCTGTGGGAAAAATATTTTATGATCTAAGAGAACTACACCTCTACCTCCTGTCACTCTACTCCATCCAACCCCCATCTAAGCATGGCGTGCAGTGATGGACTGTGTTCTTCAATTATCCTAACTTCTCACTGAGCATTTTGCCTTGAATATTTGCATGGTAGCTCTTTAAACAAAATCCATAGGATAGTATAAGACCCCAAGGAAAAATTTCTTTTCCTAGTGTGGCAATCAGCATGTTAAAGACCATAAAAGACACAGAAGTAGATTTGAACAAATCGACCCTCATTCCATGCTCTTGGATATGTCATTATAAATACATGAATATTGTAAGTAACATTTAACATTGAATAAATTTGTAATTTAATGCAGTCCCCCCAGAAGTCTATGAGTGGGCTGGGCATGGATGGGATTGGGTTGGGGTACAAGTTGGGAGCTTCAGAGCCTCTGGGTCTCTGGACTTCAGAAGGGAGTGTCTCTGAGTATGACTGAAAGAATTGGCATGAGGAGGGGGACACAGGAGACCAGGGATGAGTATCCCAGTTTAGGAGTCCAGCTGCCCACAGGCCATGCGCACCCCAGTCAGGACCAGCCCTGCTTCACTATAAATTTCCTGACAGCAAGCTGAACCTCACTAGAGGTGAGGGGCCAGGGGCCAGCAGAGCGGCAGCAAGCAACGGCAACTTGGAATGGGCTCCACTCATGATAGTGTGTCTTCTACTTTCACTCAGAAAGTCCTCTGAGTTCTCAAACAGTCCAGGAGAAAGCGGAGTGGGAGCAAGACAGTATAAATCCACACCTTGCAATCAGCTAGGAGCTAAGTCAGTTTTAATCTGCTTTTAAATTTTAAATATTTGAACCAGGTTTAACATAATAAGGGTGGAGGGGAAATTTGAGCATTTTCTTAGGTTGGGTTCCCTGGGGGAGGGACTCTCTGAGATTTGTATGTGGTCATTTGAGTGGGAAGTCTCACAGGAATAACCCCTGTCCAGGAGTGAGAGGAGCAGGAAAGGGCAGAGGGAGAAGTTAAGCTGTGATGCCAATCCCTCAGAGACTCTGTAGCTCACTTCAAATACAGCCAAGGGTGCCCTGTCCCCAAACATACTGTTATTAGGGTTAGTGTGTGGCCACATGCCGAGGCTCAGAGACGAACTCTGGGGTGAACCATCAGCAACCAGCATCCCAAGTCCCAGCAGAATGAGTGTCTTGCTGCAGAGGGTGGTCTGGATGGTGTACACAGCACCGTCCCCTCCACACCTGCACTACAAGTGGTTATGGAGCTATTTGTTCTCCTTCGACATGCCTGACAGATTTTATCATCAAAATTATAAAGCCAGGGGCAGTGCCTGTGGCTCAAAGGAGTAGGGCACCAGCCCCATATGCCAGAGGTGGTGGGTTCAAACCCAGCCCTGGCCAAAAACTGCAAAAAAATTATAAAAGCAAATGGTCTATATACAATTTCTATATCTTCCACAAATTTTAACTCACTGCTGTGAACTAAATGTTTATGTTCCTTCAAAATTCATACTGATGAAATCCTCAGCCCCAATATAAGGGTATTAGGAAGTGATTAGGTCATGAGGACAGAGGTCTCATGAATGAGATCAGTGCCCTCAAGAAAAGAGACACCAAAGCAATAGTTCTCGCAGGTTCTCTTTCTTGCTCCCTCACACTCTCTCCCTCCATACGAAGATAGAATGAGAAGACAGCCTCCTGCAAACCAGGAAGCAGCCCTCATGAGCACCACATCTGCAGGCACTTGAACTTCCCAGACTCAAGAACTGTTAGGCATAAACTTCTGTTGTTTAAGCCACCCAGTCCATAGTATTGTTATTATAGCCTGAACCCACTAAGACACTCAGTGGTCAACACATACTGTTTGTTCAATAACTATGTGCTGGTACCACAGAGGTTCCAAGACTGAAGACCAGTGAGATAAGAGGGCATTAATAGTGACAGGGGAGAGAGTTTGAGAAGAAAAAGGATAAATTATATTTAAAGTGACAATGGTACAGTTGGATAAAGATGTTTAAAAGAGGTGAAAATGTAGGATAGTGTCTTGAAGACACTAATGCTACATGACAGGATTTATGACATTTTCCTAAGTATGACAAAAACATCTAGGGGTGAGATAGGATAACAGATAAATCTGTCCCCTCAACATTTTTTTATAGAAAGTACAATATGGGTAAAATAAACATCAGGAATATCCTTGCAAGGAAAAACAAAGCTGAGGTTGTGACCAGAGGGCAAAGGGATGATTCTCCACCCATCTTAGACTCAGACTGTGCTTGCAGGGAAGACAGCAGAGCACATGTACATAATCCCAGTCTCCATGCTCCAAGTTCTCAGCTATGTATAGAGAAGAAAGTCTTGGCTTTTTAATTTAGGGTATCCTCTCTCCAAATGTTTGAAAAGTTTCCAGAAATACCTACATGTATATTTGAAATGGCCCTAAGCCTCACCAAGGCTGGATCCTTAATAAAATCTATTTCTCAGAGTCTCCAAGAATGGAGAGGGAGCATAAGGAAAGAGATCATCAAACAGTACCAAAGCAACTACTTTGGTAGTGGTCCCCTAGCCCCATTATCTTCTACTGATGCTGTTCTTGGGACTCTTGTCTTTTGAGACCATTGGCCAAGAGTTTTCTGTGGCTTATCATTCTTTCCAGTTAACAGAGAAATGCCTTCCCTTTTCTTACTCACCTCTTTACAGATCATCTCAGAGTGGAGCTGTTCGAACCCAGGAAAGAGTAGTCTTTCTTCCCAGCACTCATGAGCACTTAGGCATTTAGGTTTATCTTCCCTGAGCACTTAGAGCCCAGTGGTGGTCTGAGTAAGGGAGTCTTACTCTCACCTTATACAGGTGGCCTCTCAGAGTCTCAGCAAGATCACTCTTCCCCACATAGGGTAATGAACCATTGTTCCATTTATCACTACCTTGTATAATCCTTTCTTTGTCTCAGTTCCCATTTTTTTTTTTTATTGTTGGGGATTCATTGAGGGTACAAGAAACCATGTTACACTGGCTGCATTTGTTAGGAAAAGACCCTCTTAGCTATTTCTTTTCTTAAAGTTTCATAGTTCTCTTTATAGAGATCTTTCACATCCTTTGTTAGGTAAACTCCCAAATATTTCATCTTTTTTGGCACTACTGTGAAAGGAATAGAGTCCTTGACTGTTTTTTCGGCTTGGCTGTT
>CAUYON010016249.1:0-14026 GCA_963573935.1 Arctocebus calabarensis | reverse complement strand
GTATTTAATTTCTCCATCATAAATGAAACTCAGTTTAGCTGGATACAAGATCCTGGGTTGAAAGTTATTTTGTTTTAGGAGATTAAAAGCCGATGTCCATTCTCTTCTTTCTTGAAAGGTTTGATCAGAGAGATCTGCAGTTATTCTAATATTCTTCCCCTTGTCGGTTATAGATTTCTTACGTGTGGTTTCTTTCAAAATTTTGTCCTTCATATTAACTTTAGTGAACTTAATTATCATGTGCTTGCGGGATGTTTTATTCGGGTTGAGTTATGCTGGGGTCCTGAAACTGCTATCTGAATTTCAGAATGTCTTGGCATGTCTGGAAAATTCTCTTTCAGAGAGAGACTCTGGGCCTTGTGACACCACTTCATTTTTTTCAGGTATCCCTATAAGGCGAATGTTGGTTTTCTTCGAGTTATCCCAGAGCTGTCTGAGAGAATGATCTGTTTTTGCCTTCCATTTCTCTATCTCTTTGTTAATTTGGGAGCGTTCGATAGCTTTGTCTTCCATGTCAGAAATCCTTTCTTCCTCTTGCTTCATTCTGTTGCTGAGGGATTCTACTTTGTTTCTCAGATCTTTGAGGGCTGCAATTTCTTGCCTCAATGTGTCCAAATCTTTGGTCATTTGGTCTTTGAATTCCTTGAATTCTTGAGATAATTTTTGGAATGCACTCTGAGTTTCTAAATCCAACTTTTCCTCTATTTTATTGATCTTACAATCCGAATTTTGAATTCAATTTCTGACATTTCAGCCATCTGTTTATGCATAGAATCCTCACTTGTGACCGCCAGATTATTCCCTGGGGCTAGATGAGTAGATAAGGATAATTTGGGCTGAGAATTCTAGGAGCAGTGATTGACCAGTCCTTTCCTTAAAAGCTTGGACTGGTGTCTGTATCTTTTCCCCTAGTTTTTTGCCAAGGACTCGTAGAGAGCCACTGCTTGTGAGACTGGGAACCTTCTTGGTGTGGTGGGGTTAAGTGGCTCTGTCTTATTTTCAGTTGGTCTTTGTCTTACCCTAGATAATCTGTTATTCTGTACTGAAATCTGAGCTGTGAAGGAATACCAGAGTTAAGTCACTGCACCCCCCACAGGCAACTATTAAAAAGCCAAATCAAACCTTTCCCCTACCACACTCCCAGGGTACCACTTTGGAAAGTCCTCGGGTGATTAGCCCAACTGAAGAGGTCCTAATCAATTGTCCTAGCCAGCACTGATCTCAAATGGAAGAGATAAAAAGTCTCTGGCAACTAGATAGCAGGGATCTGCTGGATCATTGTATAATTCACTTCGATGCTCTGTGAGCTCAGGAGGGCACCCCCACCAAGTAAATTAGTCTGGGAAGGTTGATGCCTCCCTCCCAACCTTACCCCTCTGTCCCACCCAGTTGGTGGTAACAGTTGTGATCCAGTTTCCTCCAATGAGCAGATGCTCCAGAGGTTTGCACCTGCCTGGGTCATAGTGAGGTCTGTGGCTCCACTACCAGTCTGCTACTCCCTGTCCCTGTTTGCAGGGGGAGGTGAGGCCTGACAAAGTGGATACTTAACAGGGGCAGGGGCGATTCACTCAGTTCCAGCCCTGTCCTTGATTGATGTTGCTGCTGGAATAGAACAAGTTCACAGAATTTTTTTCTGTCAAGGCTATTTTCCCTGATCAGACTGGGGCTGCAAATGGGTTTTACTTAGTCTGTGAGTTCCAGCCCATTGTCTCAGCTTTCATCCCCTGAGGGCCAGGTTAAGCAACGCAGCCCCTCCCTGCACTTTGTCGCAGCCAGTACCACCTCAGGCAAATCCTTCATGTGCCTTGTTTGCCGTCTGTTCTGCTGGCACCAGAGAAGCCACCCGCCTCCCCTGGCTGCCCAGAAGACTGGGAGTGCCTCCTCAAAACATCCCCAGGGGTGCAACTCTCCAGCTGTTGTTCCCAGAGGTGGTCTCTACTCATGCCTCAGGAGACCTTCCCACCAGCCAGGTCTCTTGGTTCACTCCCCTCTCACCACTCCGAGCCGGAAAACCAGCACAGTTTAACAACAGTCTGTGCCCGTCCACACCCCTCAAGAAAGTCTCCAGGAATCTGGACGCTGTGGGGAACAGGCCCACAGACCTTGGGGTGAGAGTGGAGGGGAATACCAGGAACTCCAACTTGCAGGTAGAGAGTATGTACAGTTTTATGCCTGGCTGGAGAGTGCCACGGCACCCTAGTAGGGGAAGGAGGTCTGGTTTTTAGAGGGTCTCTCCCGTGGGGTAGAGTGGGAGGACATCTGAACTCTGCTTGCTTGTTTGTATGGAGGTCTGGAGTATACTGCGAACCTGTCCATGGGGGAGGGGACTCCCATCCGCTTGGTGATGTGCTCTTTACTTTTTTGTTTGTGTCCTCGGGAGATCACCCCAGCAGGGTTGATGTGCTCTCTTCGACCTTTTCTTTTGGCTCAGATCCAAACCATCGGCTTTCTTGCTAAGTTTCTGTCCTTTAATTCTCCTTCTGGACGGGAACCTCTGTGGAAACCTGGCTACAGATTGCCATCTTGGCTCCTCCTTTCTTCCTTTCTTGAGATACTTTGCTAAGAAGAATTTGTTCCAGCTCCATCTATGTAAACATGTAAGAGGTAAAGTCTCCATCTTTCTTCTTCTTTTTTTTTTTTGTCTCCATCTTTCTTTAAGGCTGAATAACATTCCATGGTGTAAATATACCCCAATTTATTGATTGATTCATGGATCGATGGGCACTTGAACTTCTTCCTTGACTTAGCAATTATGAATTGGGCTGCAATAAACATTCTGGTACAGATATCTTTGTTATAATGTGATTTTTGTTTTTCTGGATATATACCTATTAGAGGAATTGTAGGATCAAATGGAAGGTCTATATTTAGATCTCTAAGTGTTCTCCAAACATCTTTCAAAAAGGTACATATCAGTTTGCATTCCCACCAGCAATGAAGAAGTGTTCCCTGTTCTCTACATCCACACCAACATCTCTGGTTTTGGGTTTTTGTGATGTGAGCTAATCTTACTGGAGTTAGATGATATCTCAAAGTAGTTTTGATTTGCATTTCTCTGATGATTAAGGATGATGAGCATTTTTTCATGTTTCTGTAGGCAGTGCACCTATCTTCTTCAGAGAAGTTTCTCTTCAAGTCCTTTGCCCACCCTGAGATAGGATCACTTGTTGTTTTCTTGCTAATATATTTGAGTTCTTTGTTGATTCTGGTTATTAAACCTTTGCCGGAGACATAACCTGCAAATATCTTCTCCCATTCTGAGGGCTGTGTGCTTGCTTTACTTACTGTGTTCTTGACTATGCAGAAGCTTTTCAGTTTGATCAGGTCCCTGTAGTGTATTTTTGATATTGCTTCAATTGCCCAGGAGGTCCTCCTCATGAAATATTCACCCAGGCCAATTTCTTCAAGAGTTTTTCCTGCACTTTCTTCTATTTTTTAGTAGTAGTATTATAGTTTAGTAGTATTTTTATAGTTTCATGTCTTAAGTTTAAATCTTTAATCCAGTGAGAGTCTATCTTAGTTAATGGTGAAAGGTGTGGGTCATTTTTCAGTCTTCTACAGGTCACCAGGCAATTCACCCAGTACCATTTTTTAAATAGGGAATCTTTTCCCCACTGAATGTTTTTAATTGGCTTGTCAAAGATCAAATAACGGTAATTAGTTGGGCTCATCTCTTGGTTCTCTATTTTCTTCCATACATCTACCTATCTGTTTTTGTGCCAGTACCATGCTGCTTTGGTCATTATCGATTTATAGTATAGTGTGAGGTCTGGTAGAGTGATTCCTCCTGCTTTGTTTTTATTTCTGAGTAATGTCTTGGCTATTCAAGGTTTTTTTCTGATTCTATATAAAATGAAGTATTATCTTTTGGATATCTTTAAGGTATGACAGTGGATCTTTACTAGGGATTGTACTAAAATTGTATATTGCTTTGGGTAGTATGGACATTCTAACAACGTTGATTCTTCCCAGCCATGAGCATGGTATATTTTTCCATTTGTTTCATAGTTCTCTTTATAGAGATCTTTCACATCCTTTGTTAGATAAACTCCCAAATATTTCATCTTCTTTGGTACTACTATGAAAGGGATAGTGTCCTTGACTGTTTTTTTCGGCTTGAATATTATTGGTATATATAAAGGCTACAGATTTATGGGTGTTGATTTTGTAGCCTGAGACACTGCTGTAGTCCTTGATTACTTCTAAAAGTTTTATAGTAGAATCCCTGGTGTTTTCCAGATATACAATCATATCATCTGGGAAGAGTGAAAGTTTGATCTCTTCTTGACCCTATATGGATACCTTTGATTGCCTTTTCCACCTTAAGAAGCAGTGGAGACAATGGACAACTTTGCCTCATTCTTGATCTGAGTAGAAATGATTTCAATTTAACTCCATTCGATACAATATTGGCTGTGGGTTTGCTGTTGATGGCCTCTATCTGTTTAAGAAATGTCCCCTCTATACCAATTTTCTTAAGTATTCTGATCGTGAAGGGATGCTGGATATTATCAAAAGATTTTTCTGCATCAATTGAGAGGATCATATGGTGTTTGTTTTTTAATTTGTTTATGTGGTTAATTATATTTATAGATTCACGTATATTGAACCAGCCTTGAGACCCTGGAATAAAACCCACTTGGTCATGGTGTAAAACTTGTTTGATGTGTTGCTCAATTCTGTTTGTTAGGATCTTATTGAATATTTTTTTCATCAATATTCATTGGAGATGTTGGTCTATAATTTTCTTTTCTTGTTGGATCTTTTCCTGATTTGGGGATAAAGCTGATGTTTGCGTCATAGAATGTGTTGGGTAGTATTCCTTCTTTTCCTGTATTTTGGAAAAGGTTGAATAATATAGGAACTTTTTCCTCTTTAAATGTTTGATAGAATTCTGATACAAAGCCATCTGGTCCAGGGCTTTTTTTTTTTTTTTTTTTTTTTTTTTTTGGTGAGATTTTGTATAGTTGTTGCTATTTCTACTTGGTTCTGGCTAAGTCTTGGAAGGTGGCATGCTTCCAAGTATTGGTCAATTATCTTCAGGTTTTCATATTTCTGAGAGTAAAGTTTCTTGTAATGTTCATCAAGGATTTTTTGAATTTCTGAGGAGTCTGTTGTTATTTCATCATTATCTTTTCTGATTAATGAAATTAGAGATTAGAGATTTAACTCTTTTTTTTTCCTGGTTAGTTTAGCCAAGGATTTATGTATATTTTTGACCTTTTCAAAGAATAAACTTTTGGATTTATCGATCTGTTGTGTAATCCTTTTGTTTTCAATTTCATTTACTTCTGCTCTAATTTTGGTGATTTCTTTTCTTCTGCTTGGTTTGGGATTGGAATGTTCTTCCTTTTCCAGTTGCTTGAGTTGTCCTATTCAGTTGTTAACTTCTTCTCTTTCCATTCTCTTGAGGAAGGCTCGCAGTACTAAATTTCCCTCTTTGGACTGTCTTTGCAGTATCCCAGAGATTCTGATAGTTTATGGCATCATTATCATTTTGTTCCAAAAATTTGGTAATTTCCTACTTAATCTCATCTATGACCCAGTTATTATTCAGCATAAAGTCATTTAGCTTCCATGTTTTTGTGTGAGTATGCAGATTACTGTTGTTACTGAGTTCCACTTTTATTCCATGATGGTCCAAGAAGATGCAAGGAATATATTCTATTCTTAAATTTGCTGAGGTTAGACTTGTGACGTAAGATATGATCGATTTTGGAGTAGGTTCCATGGTCTGATGAGAAGAATGTGTATTCAGTTTTGTTAGGATGAAATGTTCTGTAGATGTCTGTTTAATCCAAATGCTGAATGGTTAAGTTTCAGTCTAAAATTTCTTTGCTTACCTTCTTATTGGAGGATCTATCCAACACTGCCAAAGGAGTGTTAAAATCTCTGACTACTATGGTCCTGGAGGAAATCAAGTTGCTCATGTCTGTTAGAGTTTCTCTTATAAATTGAGGCACATTCTGGTTGGGTGCATAAATATTAATAATTGAAATCTCATTATATTGTGTATTCCCCTTGACAAAGATGAAGTGTCCATCCTTATCCTTCCTTACTTTTGTGGGTTTAAGACTAAGGTATCTGTCAGTGTGGTATCTGTGAAAAGCAACACCTGCTTTTTTCTGCTTTCCATTTGCTGGAATATAGATGACCATCTTTCACCGTGAGTCTACATTTATCTTTTAAGGCAAGATAAGATTCTTGTATGCAGCAGATATCTGGCCTGAGTTTTATATCCAGTCAGCCAATCTGTGCCTCTTTAGAGGGCAATTTAAGCCATTCACATTAATTGAGAATTTTGATAAGCCTGGTAGAATTTTGAGTATTCAGTTTTTTGAAACTTCAGTGGACATTTTTAATCCTTTTACCACTGTGGAAGTTGGAATTTGATCTAAAGTTTCTGAGTGAGTTTACTTTTGTGGTGGAGGATTATCCTGGTCATTATGGAAGATAAGTCCTAGAAATTCCTGGAGAACTGGTTTAGTTGTGGCAAATTTCTTCAACATGTGAATGTCATTAAAGTATTTAATTCCTCCATTATAAGTGAAACTCAGTTTAGCTGGATAGAGAATCCTGGGTTGAAAGTTATTTTGTTTTAGGAGATTAAAAGTCGTTGACCACCTCTTCTAGCTTGAAAGGTTTCAGCAGAGAGATCTGCAGTCATTCTAATATTCTTCCCATTGTACATTATAGTTTTCTTACGTCTGGCTGTTGTCAGAATTTTCTCCTTCAAATTAACTTTAGTGAAATTAATTATGTGTCTTTGGGTTGTCTTATTAGGGTTGAGTCATGCTAGGGTTCTGAAACTGATATCTGAATTTTAGAATCTCTTGGCATGTCTGGAAAGTTCTCCTTCATAATCTCATGAAAAGGGGCCACTGTGCTGTGCACAGCAGCTTTGTCACCTTCAGGAATTCCTATAAGGCAAATATTCATTTTCTTTGAATTATCCCAAAGCTCTCTGAAAGCATGATCCTTTTTTGTTCTGCATTTTTCTTCCTTTTTGAGTGCTTGGGAGCATTCAAAAGCTTTGTCTTGAATGTCAGAAATCCTTTTTTCTGCTTGCTCCATTATGTTATTGAGGGATTCTACTGTATTTCTCAGATCTTTAAGACTGACTGAACTTCTTGTCTCAATGTGCCAAAATCTTTGGTGCTTTTTGTCTTTTAATTTGTTGAATTCTTGAGATAACTTTTGAATTGCTCCTTGAATTTCTAATTCCAACTTAACCTCCATTCTATTAATCTCATTTGCAGTCCAAACTCTGAATTTGATTTCTGTCATTTCAGCCATTTGTCTATAAATAGGATTTTCAGTTGTATCCACCATATCATTCCTTGGGGGAGTTGATCTACTCTGATTATTCATGCTACCAGAATTTTTCTGCTGATTCCTTCTCATGATTATTTTACACCATTTGGCTAGATGAACAGACAAGGTGAAGTTGGGTTGGGGGGCTCCTGGAGTAGTGATTAACCAGCCCTTTAGCTAAAGGCTGTGACCAGTGCCTGTACTTTTTCTCCTAGAGCTTTGCAAAGGACCCATACAGTGCTATGGCATGAGACACTGGGGACTTACTTGGTGTGGTGGGACTAATGGCTCTGTCTTGTTTTCAGCTGGTCTCTGTCCTACTTTAGTGAATTAGTTACTCTGGGTTGAAATCTCAGCTATGGAGAAATACCAGCAATTCAGTCACCCTGCCCCCCCCCCCCACGGACAACAACTGGGAAAGGAAAATCAAACCTTCCCACAACCACACACACCCAAGGTACCACGTTGGATAGTCCTTGGGTGATTAGTCCAGTCTGAGAGATCTGAATCAATTGTCCCAGACAGCACCCGGTCTCAAGTGAGGGAGTTCAAAAGGTCTCTGGCAACTAGATAGCAGGGGTCTGCTGGCAGCTCAAGCATCACTCATTGCGGTGTTCTGTGGAGTCAGAAGGACCCCCCCCCAGCAAATGAATTAGTCTGGGGAGGTTGATGCCTACTTCCCCACCTTGCACCTGTCACACCCAGTCATTGGTAACCTTGCAGGGCTATGACTCAGTTCCCTTCAAAGAGCAGATGCTCCAGGGTTTGAGGCTGCCTGAGTCACAGGGAGATCTTATGTTTCCTCAGTCAGTCTTCTGCACTCTGCCACCTTCTGGCACAGGAAGCTGACAACCTCCAGTGATTAATGGAAGCTGGAGCAGTTCACTCAGTTCCAGCCCTGCTGCTGATTGATGATGCTGACAATTACATTTGTGTAGAATTTGTGATTCTGTCCTGGCTGTGTTCCCCCATGGACCAGGCACTGTTTGAGTTCACAGAAACTGTGACTTAGTCACAGTCTGTGCTGCTGCCCAGAGCTAGTGTTTCTGTTTCCCTTGCAGTTTGTGCTGGGGCAAGTGTGGCTCACACTCAGCTTGGAGTTCCAGCCTGGCTGCCTTTGTCTTAGCTATGATCCCGAGAGGGCCGGGTGTTTCTTAGGCTAACTAAAGCAGTCCTCTGGCTGTGCTCTGCCCTGGAAGTATGCCATCTCTGCACATGTGTCTTCAATTCTCTGTTCTGCTGAGCTCTGCCCAGGCCAGTACTGCCTCAAGCATACCCTTCGCTCATGGGGTTTGTGTTGCCATCCCAGATCTATTCCACCATTGTCTGCCATGGGAGAAGATGCTCAGATTTCTCTGGTTTCCCAGAGAGATAGGGAGTGTCATTCCAAAATATCCCTAGAGGTGTTAGCCTTATTGTTCCCACTGCTGCTGCTACTGCTCTGTTCCTGGGGGCATCACCTGCCCTTCCTGTATGGTTCCTTCAGTCCACCATTTTCTCTTTACCCCTGTGCTGCAGAATCAACACAGGCCTTCCCAGCCCACATCCTGTTCACACCTCTCAAGAAAATGCCCATAAATCTGGCTTCCAGACCTCAGGGTGAGAGTGGATGGGAGTGCTGAGAGTTCAGAATTGCAAGTAGAGAATATATACAGTTTTATGCCTGGCAGGAGAGTGCTATAGCACCTGAGTATGGGAAGGAGGTCTGTTTTTTAGAGGGTCTCTCCCATGGGATAAAATGGGAGGACGTTTGAACTCTGCTTTCTTATTTGTAGAAAGTATACTGTGTTCCATTCTCATGGAAGAGCGGACTCCCATCCACTTGGTGATGGATTCTGTGCCTATTGTTTGTATCCTTGGGGTCACAGCTCACCTCAGAAGGTTTGATGTGCATTCTTCAACCTTCTCTCTTGGCTCAGCTCCAAACCATCAGCTTACTTGCTAAACTCTGTCCTTTAACTCTCCTTCTGGATGGGAGCCTCTGTGGAAAGCTGGTTCCAGTCAGCCATCTTGCATCCGCCCCCAAGATATTTTCTCCTAAGCTATCTTACAGTTCTCTAAATATCTAGCCACAAGTCTAATCTTCTTTTAAACCATTGTTAAGTTACTTATTTCATTGCTTATTTGTTTGAAATCACATGAGCAGGTGGGACTATGGATTTTATTTTAGTATAAAAAATGATGCACTACCAAATATTTATTATAAAATAGATGCCTTGGGTCTGATAGAGTTGAGAACTAATAGTCCAGGTCCTTTTAGATAGGGATGCATAGAGAATGGATTAGTAGGGAGATGTTAGCTATCAAAAGTATTTATCTCCAGACATTGATTTTCTTAAGATTGAGAAAAAAATCTATGATTTATTTTTCCTGCTAGCAATAGAGTTATGTGGTCTGTTTTCATGTAGCATTTAAGGAGGGGAGCAGGGTATTGGATGAGAGATACTCAGAGCTGGTAAATGCATGTAGAGGATTGTCATACATTCTAGAGCTTTGAAACAGTAGTTAGGTGTCTATAGATGGCCTCACACTGAGGGTTGCAGCTAGCAGCAGAGTTTGGAATCAATCATCAATGGAAACTGAGAGCTTGGGCTGATAAGCAGAGTTTTTCTCTCATTTTCTGGATTTTGTAATGCTCCTGATCCTGTCAGGACCTTGGGAAGTAAATTTGTGTATAGAATATAGGTGCTAATGCATCCCACCAAGCTTGGCAAATGGAAGCTTGAAGCCAGATTGACTTGAGTTGAAAAAATTTGGAAAGGTAATAAAATATAACATAGCAGTGCTTGTCACATAACCAAACTGTACTTGGGAATGGGAGCAGAAAATATATAAATATGCAGGATATTCTTTTCTCTCAATAGACCTTAATTTCCAGTAGGAAGCTAACCACATCACATATACACATACACAAACACACACACATACATACTGTACTACATAGTTATACTCCACACACAGAAAAATGAAACAACAGGAAACACAGGTAAGTGTTGCATATTGGTGGAGTACAGAGAATCTTGTGGACCTCATGTTTACAAATTGGACTCTGGTGTTCTAATGTGAAATCTCCATCTTATATCTATGTCATAGGCAGGAAGGCAAGTAGACATGTTTTTATTTTTCTCTGATTCTATTCCAACAGTAAATACTGATTGAGGAATGAGTGAATGAAGGAAGTCTCATCAGGTTTCCCAAGTTCACATGACATAAAGGAATTCTCTCTGTGATGTAATCTATCCATGTTACTTTAAGAAAAGATGGAAAGGCAATGAGCTAGAATATATTTGTTATTTACAACCAAAGAATACTGCAGATGTTTACAATTGCGATGCAGAAGCAGAAAGTGAAGGAGGGAATATAAGCATTTCCCTCTATTCTAAAATCCTTCCTTTGTCAGGAGGGGAAAAAAAATACATTTATGAGGTTTTCTGGATGTCACACCTAGGCAAGCAATGCTACATAAAATATTAAGGAGCTCTAATGTTGACTGAGAAAATTTATGGAGTCTGAAGTACCTATCTTAAATCATACCCACCACTTACCTCTGTTTCTCACTTTTTAACCAAGCTTCTGTGAGAGCTTAAGTTGTGCCTCTTTGTTTCTTTGGATTTTGTGCAAAAACTAAAACTATAAAGCAATGAGGAACACTAGGGGGAGAATATTAAGCATTGAGAAGATTGTAGCTATGAGAAGATATGCTCAAGCTGCTGCTGGCTGGAACTGTTGATTTTGGGTGCTGAGTTTGTTATCATATGAAAACAAAGGTATTTTATTTCTTCATTCCCTCCCATTTGATTCTCCTATTTATTCTTTCAACAAATATTTACTCACAGCAACTCTTTTTTTATTTTTATTTTTTATTAAATCATAGCTGTGTACATTAGTGCAATTAGCTGTGTACATTAGGTCACAGCAACTCTTAGGTTGCAAATAATAGGTCAAAAGCTATGATGGCCGAAAGTTATATAAATCATATTCTCTAGCCTTTAAAAATCTGTCATTGGATTTAGACAAATAAATCTTTATGTGAATAATAAATAAAATGAGTTATTATTATAGGTACTTAAGCAATGGAATTAAAAAATAATTACAGAAGAAAAAGAACTTTGTTTTAATTATGAATTCATTTGTTCATTCATCTATTGATTTCAGGGAAAAATATTTATTTTATTTATTTAGCAAATATTATGCACTGGCCTGTATGCAGGCAGTGAGAATTGGGGGTTTCTAGGAATTTTAATTTTAGTAGCGAATATTATAAACAGATAATAAACAATATGATTTAGGTTTGTGACAAGGTCTTGAAAAAAGCAAAATTACATAGGAGATTTGAGGGCAATTAGTTTACATAAGGAATCAAGAAAGAGCTCACCAAGGAGTTATCACTCACACTGTAACCTAAGTCAAGTGAAAGAGCCAGCAAGCATGTGCTGCAGGCAAAGCAATCTAACACATATGGTGAAACTTTTCAGACAGGAATAAACTTGGTAGACCAAGGTGTGAGTGAGGAAGAGAGAGCTGGGTGGTCTGACTGCTTAGTTTAGAGCAGCAGTTCTCAAAATGTGGGTTGTGACCCACAGGAACTGTATTAAAGGGCTGTGGCATTAGGAAGGTTGAGAATCACTGGTTGAGAGAGAAAAGCAGGACCTAATCATGTGAAAGAAATTCAGATGTGATTTTACATGCTATGGGAGGGGTTTTAGAAGAATACAAGATTGCTCACAATTCTGCCAGCAGTGTGGAAATTGATTTGTAGGGAAGAAAGAGAAGAAACAGAAAGGAAGATATTTAGTTGTTTAGTGAGAGATGTTGGCTATTTGGATGAAAGCAGCTGTCTTGGAATAGAAAGAGTCCATGCATACTTTGGGCAAGGGAGAGTTTACAGGAATTGGCAAAGGTTTACAGGTAGAGGATGGAGGGGAGGAATGAGACTGCATGGGTGACTTGGGACTAAAGCTACTGTTAAGTGAGTTAGGAAAATATGAAGAAGTGTCCATCAACCCATGAATGGATTAATACACTGTGTATACCATGAATACTATTCAGCCATAAAAAATGATGGAAACTTTTCATGTTTTTTATTAACATGGATATAGTTGAAGAACATTTTCCTAAGAAGGGAAAAGCAAGTATCCAATGTACTCAGTGCTAATATGAATGTAAAAAATTACATTCCCACATGAGAGAAAAATATAATTAAATTCTAGTGGGGAGGAGGTCGGGGGAGAGAGAAGGGGAGAAGGGAGATTAGTAAACTCTGACCTCAGGGACACAATGTCAGGGTGTATAGCAAAAATACATGGGGAAGGTTCAACTGCAACTTAGACTTTACCTAACAAACACAAACAACGTAACCTAATCATTTATACATAATCTGAAATAAACAAAAAAGAGGAAAATATTAAGAAGGACTTTATTTGTAAAGATTAAGTTCTAAGATATACATGAGACATTCATTAAAAGCTTCTGGAAAGGGAGCTTTGTATATATGCTTTGAATTTGCCAGAAAAGTCTGACTTGAGTTGAAAAATATTTTGTGGGATAATCATATAAACAGTATTTAAAATCATGAGAACTAGATACTCTTTCAGAAAGAAAGTGTAGCAATAAAGAGAAAAGGGACTGAAGAGAATGCATGGAGGAAGAAGGAATCAACAAAGTAGTAACGGAGCAGCGAAGCAGGAGAGAAATGAAGAAGACAGCCTCAGGGAAACTAAGACAAAAGAAAACCTGCCGGCAGGAGACACAAGTGTTATTTCCCACCCATTGGGTTTGCCACCTTAAATACTCTAAAGACTCTTAGGTTCTTTGCTCTTTTTACTAAAGGGCAGTCACTATAAACCTTGCTGTCACAAGGTGGACATTTGAAGAGCATTTTCGCACTATTCTAGGCTAACAGAGGATGCACTGGGCATGGCAACCATAATGGAGAGTCCTCCTGGACGTGAGGAGTATCACTAAGTCTCTAGATCCATAGCTCAGTGACTGGGAATTGTTATCCATGGCAGTGCATATTCAGAGCTACTCTCTGCTTTCTCTCCGTCTTGGGCCCTGACCTGTATGGACTTTGTCAATGGGCTTACTTGCCTGGATTTAGCTCCTGGATTTAGTTCAACCAATGACAAACCCTAACAGAAGATTAGAGAATGGCTTTGGGATCTTTTTTCACCCACCTCCCTTGCAGTATCATCTGGCTGTTATATTATTTCTCTAGCAGAAGGCACAGCCTATCTAAAGTTGGTTATTTCTGTATAACTCCTTCCTTCTAGTTCTGGCTGCTGCTCCTTCCTCCATCTCTTCAAGAAATGGTGACAGAAGTTCTTTTGATTTCCTTATGCTCTATCACCACTTTTTTTTATTGAATCATAACTGTGTACAATAATTCAATCATGGGGTACAGTGTGCAGGTTTCACATACAATCTGAGGTATTTTCATCAACTTAATTGACATAACATTCATGAGATTTTCTCATTTACTATGTGAAAACATTTTTGATCCGTATTTAGAAGTTTTCTCCTGACTCTTCAAATATGGACCACAAGTGTGATCTCACCCTTTATCTGAGGTATTTTCATCAACTTAATTGACATAACATTCATGAGATTTTCTCATTTACTATGTGAAAACATTTTTGATCTGTATTTAGAAGTTTTCTCCTGACTCTTCAAATATGGACCACAAGTGTGATCTCACCCTTTATCCTCTCTC
>CAUYON010016247.1:0-29383 GCA_963573935.1 Arctocebus calabarensis | reverse complement strand
CTACATTTGGTCATACTATCTAAAAGCTAATTTCACACATCTTATCATCATAGTATTTAATTAAGAGGCTAGATTAGCTTCAGTTAACTTCTGAGGAAGGTAACATCCACAACCTTTGTTGAACCTGTGCCTGTTATGGTGTGTACGATGTCAAACTAATTTTGCTTGAAGTTTACAAATTGCAGATTCTTTCATCTTTGTTAAATTTCTGTATTTGTTTCCATTTCCTGCAGCAACATTATTCAGTCTCCCTCACTTTGTATACCACTTTTTTAATACTTAATCAACTGAAGGCATTTTCTCCATCAACTTGTTAACCATAAGATTTCCACAGCACATACTTTTTACACTGCATTTAAAAATTAAATAATCCGTTCTTCATTTAAGGACCATTCAGCTTTAATAATAGTCATACTGTATTTAAAGATGAGTTTTATCAAAAGATACAGGTTGTCCTTTCTAGTGTTATTAAAAATGCCTAACAAAATATTGTATTACCAACAGAATTGCTGGTGAGCATAATGACCCAGTAATTAACTCTCCTAGCCCTCTTTCTGAAAATTCTCCAATATTTTAACGATACAATTCATACACAAAATTACACTCCACAGAATTCAAACTATATCCCTTTATAAAGTTGCAGTGTCTCCATAATGGGATTTATTACTGCAAGGGAAAAAATAGGAAGGAAAAAGACTCTTCAGGGCTGTAAATCTGGAAAAAAAGAAAGAAAGAAAGAAAGAAAGGTATTTTAGAAAATTGTATTTGCACAGCAAATAGAACTTACAGACTATTCAATTTATTCGGTAAAGCCTGCAAATGATTTACACTTTAGATAATTCATCTTCATTTCAGCGATCTGTCACCAAAACTTTGTAACTGGAAAAGCTCTTAAACACTGCAAGATAAATAAATGCAAGATACTCCCACAGCACTGATTATACATGTCTTTATCATGCACAACTGTAAAGGCAGACCGACGCGTCCACACAGGAAAACGTCGTCTCCTTGGTCTCCTACCCGTTTCCGATTTACAGATTAATTTAACTGTGGCACCGTGGGTGGGGGGGGAGCGCGCCTCCGCTGCACCTGTCCCCAGACTGCAGCATTCGACAGACAGCGACGTTATTTTTCAACGTCGGCTCTGTCCAGGACGAGGCGAACAGGACTTCATGCGACTCCACCGCTCCCTCCCGTCCCGAGGCCACCAGCACAGAAGGCGTGCCACGGTGGCCGGGCAGGGTGACCGCCTGCCGCGGCCGCGCTCGGCCCCCGGCCTTCAACGGTCCATTTTCAGCGGCGAACACCGTCCTGCTGACTTTGCGCTCTTTACGCAAACGGTAGCTGGGCAGGGGCCGGACTGGAAGGGGAAAGACAGAAACGGCGGGATTTACCCACCCGTTTCCCAGAATTATTCCTCTTCACACAACAGACGACACGCGACAGCGCAGTGGGGACTCCCTGACACACTAACGTCTCCAGCGTGTCCGCGGCTGGCCGAGGACACGTCCTAACCCTCAACCCCACGGGAGAAAACTTCCGAGACAAAGCCCGAAGGCCAGAGGAGGCTTTAAAACCAGCCGCTTAAAAAAAAGAACCACTTTCGATCCTACGTCCTCAAGTTACGGCCTCCTAATTCAATTAAAAACCGCGGCCGGAGGAGACTGCAGGGCCGCCGGCGACCCTCGACCCTCGACCCCCGGGCCCTGCCCTCCTCGCCCCCCGCGGACCCCGGCGTCCCCTCCCGCCTCGCGCCGGCCGGGCCGGGAGGAGCAGCACTCACCGCGGCTGCCTGGAGGCCTCCTCAAAGCCGGGGGGCGCGGCGGCAGGAGAGGCGGCGGGCGTTCCCGAAGCCCCCAAGCCCCGCCGAACTCACGCCGACGCACGGTGACGTCAGCGCGCCCGGCCGGGGATCCGCGGCGACGGCCGCGCGGGAGCGGCGGGAAAGCAGAACCCAGCGCGCCCCCTGCTGGGGGGAGGCCCGGGGCGGCCCACGGCGGCAGCTCACGGTGCGGGCCGAGCCGGGCTGGCGTTTTGTAACCTCGCGATT
This sequence comes from Arctocebus calabarensis, assembly GCA_963573935.1. NCBI lineage: Eukaryota > Metazoa > Chordata > Mammalia > Primates > Lorisidae > Arctocebus > Arctocebus calabarensis. The sequence goes on along the minus strand of CAUYON010016247.1, from coordinate 27,333 downwards.
TGTGCACGCTTCACGTTCCCTTGTGTCCCTTCCTGACAAGCTCCCGAGGGGGACGTGGCCGGCCCTGAGCCCTTTCGTTTCAGTCGGCGGAAACCCTGCGGAAACGCCCTGGCGCCGCGGCTTTGGCGCCTCCCCTCGTCCCCGGAGTTGCGCTCCAGGCCCGGGCGACGCCTCCACCCGTCGGAAATGAGCGCAGCTGGGGACGGAGTCACGGTGGTGGCATTTTGTTTGTGTGCTTCAATCAAGACAATTGTGACCTGCGTCGGAGTCACGGTGCTGGCATTGTGTGCTTCAGTTAAGACGATTGTAACTACGGAGCATCAACATTCCGCAGCTGGAGGTGCAAACCGAAAACGAGGCGCCGGATCGTACGACGGCATCAGATTAATTTTGAAGACATGCTGCATTTTGTCATCAGCCAGTGTAGCTTTTGCTCTTAAAGTTTGCGTTTGGGGTTCTGGAGACACACACAGTGACGAAAAGTGTCCCTATTTCAAATGCTCCCCCCTAGCAAGGCCAGCGGTATTTCGGGCCAGGCTTCACTGCCAGGATTTTCTGAATGAATAAAATGCAGTATGTCCATTACCGTGCATGCACGCACACGATCGTATGTGAACCGCAGAGGGGCCTACTTAACAACAACAACAACAAAATTCACATAGTTAAGTGATAGAAAATTTGTAAATGAAAAATTTTTAAAGAAAATTTGCAAATAAAAATCGTGGACCTGTTTTCTGCCATTTACCCTATGGCAGATTGGATGCCATGGGGTAAATACTGTATTGCCCTGAAGGACTTTTTCAGTCTGTATTTTATAAAGGCACTCTTTGCAAATGAAATCAGATGCTTGCCTCTGGCTGGGGAACTCCAGGGGACAAACATTTTTAAAACTTCCAAATAAGCCACTTAATTAGGCAGCCAGGGGAATTCCAAGCCGCTGAACCTTTCCCAATTCCTGCCCGTGTCACTTCGCCTGCCAGTCAGTCACAGAACAGGAGGTCTTCTGTTCCAATGTTAACAGTCAAAAGAAAGCATTTGTAGCAGTTTGTGACACAAAGAAAACAAAACTGTCATGGTTCCCAGTGACTAAAAACTTCCAAAAATGCACATGAGTCTTGGTAGTACTTCCGTATTTAGTTCAAGTTACTATTTCTCAGAAAGTTACAGAACATTCCTGATGTATGTGGGAAAATACATACAGCAAGAGTGTTCATTCTGAATTCAAGGTTATTTCTCTTTTTCAGTTCTTGCCTGACCAAAAAAGTAAGACAATGAATATACTTCAGTATAGGGGGAATTTTGCATTTTAAAAGCTCAAAAGTATTAGATATTTTGCCCAAAAGAATGTGATATTCAGATATAATAAGTAGTACCTTGTAACTTTTAATCTTGTATAACCTTGTAGTCTAATATTACATTTATCCAGTTAATTCAGTTATTTATTTATTCAGTTAATTTTTTTTTGTTATATGGCCAGTGTAGAGTTGCTGGTAATTTTAAAAACTAGGCTTATGTATGCTAAGATTGTAGTTGTAGTATTTTTCATATCTATATAAAAAAATAGGGCCAGATGTGATGGCTCTAGCCTGTAACCCTCACACTCTGGGAAGCCACTGGTGGAAGTCAGTTGAAGATCAACTTGAGCAAGAGCAGAAAATAATTAGCCAGATGTCATGGTGGGTGCCTGTAGTCTGGGCCTAACGAGGTTGAGGAGGCTGAGGCAGGGGGATTGCTTGAACCCTGGAGTTTCAGTTTGCTGTGTGCTATGATGATGCCACAGCTCTCTAGCCTGGGAAAGAGTTAGACTTAAAAAAAGAGAAAAAATATTTACAGGATCCAAGACAATTTTGAAGATAAAGGAAGTTGAAAGAACTCAGCTGCCAGATAACACATCATATGCAAAAGCCATAGTAATGGAGAGAGTCTTATATTATTAAATGCACGAGGATGGACAGTAAATTAAAGCAAGAAAACAAAGAGCTCAATGAAGGAGACCCTTATGTAGGTATACAGGAACTTGATGCATGACATTGTAACTGCATACATGTATCAGTGAGAAAAGGAATAATAAAAGTAATGCTGATGAATGGTTTTTCTAATGGAAAATAACATTAGATTGCTACCTTACACTATTTTAAAAAATCCTAATGGATTAAAGAAAAAACCCCTCAAAAGTGAACAGCCATCCTTATGAACCCAGGGACTTAAATTTGGTAAGTTGCAACGTATTGCACTTACTGTCACTATTAGTGCTCAAATTGTTTTATTTTAGGCCAATAGGAGTTTATTTAGGTTCGCTTCTGAGTCTTTGAAATGACCGTAATAGTCTTTGATTACGGTTCCAGGCTCATTTAGTGTAATTCTTACCCCATCCCATACCCATAATAAACAACTTATCCAAAGCCCCTGGGTCTTTTAGTAGGAAATGATACTTAATGACCATTTATAATCTGAGCATCTGTCATGGTGATTGTTAATGAGTTCTGTTGTTTCTATATCTGTGCTGTGGTCAGAGCGGGTTAATATTATTTTGTTTTGTCTTGTTTTTTGTTTTTGTTTTTAATAAAATTTATCATAAACTTGGGAGGCTGAGGCAAGAGCATCACCTAAGCCCAAGAGCCGGAGGTTGCTGTGAGCTGTGACACCAGGATCCTCTACAGAGGGCGACAAAGTGAAACTCTGTCTCTAAACAAACAAAAATAAATGTATCATGAAGTTATACTGACACTTCAATAAGAAAAGTGTCTTTTATTTAACCTCTTTGTACAGCTGTAACTTTTTTTTATTCTGTAAATCCACGTGTTCCTCTCTAATCCCTTCCTGCCTTATGAGTAATGACTTAAAACATTTTTTATGGTTCATTAGAGCCAACCTGAACAAACTCCCCTTCACCTAAGATAAAACTATGTCATATTATATTCAACTACTTCTCTCCTGATGGACATCTGGGTGGTTTCTAGTCTTTTGCTATTACAGGCAGTACTAAATTGAATAGTCATGGGCATACATCTTAAATTAGGCTATATTCCCAGAAATTCGATTGTTAGTGGTAAATTCGGATGTAATTTTGTTGGATACGGCCAAATACCTTTCCAAGGAGGTGTTGGCATTTTGCAATCCAACCAGCAATGTATGTGACTGCCTTTTTTCCCCACAGCTTCACCAATGGAATAAGTTTTCAAACTTTTGGATTGTTACCAATCATTTAAATAAAAAATATTAGCTGGGCGTGGTGGCTCAGGCCTGTAATCCTAGCACTCTGGGAGGCCGAGGTGGGTGGATAGCTTCAGCTCATGAGCTTGAGACTAGCCTGAGCCAAAAAGCAGGATCTGTCTCTACTAAAAATAGAAAAACTGAGGCAAGAAGATTGCTTGAGCCCAAGAGCTGGAGGTTGCTGTGAGCCTTGGCACTCTTGAAGTGGTTCTCAACCTTCCTAATGCCATGACCCTTTAATACAGCACCTCATGTTGTGGTGACCCCCGAACATAAAATTATTTTAATACACTTGTATTTGAACGGGGTGTATGTGATGGTTTTAGGCGACTCCTGTGAAAGGGTCATTCAACCCCCAAAGGGGTTGTGACCCACAGGTCGAGAGCTGATGACCTAGGGCGACAACTTGAGACTGTCTCACAAAAAGAATAAATAAATAAATAAATAAATTTTTAAAATAAATAAATAATATATCAGTGCAGTTTTAATTTCATTGCTCTATCATGAGTGAAACTGAAAATCTTTTCCTATGTTATCAATCATTTATGCAATGTGCTGCTTGTTTTTAAAAATTAAGCAAGCATCGGGGCGGCACCTGTGGCTCATCAAGTAGGGCGCTGGCCCCATATACCAAGGCGGCGGGTTCAAACCCAGCCTTAGTAGAACTGCAAAACAGAAAAACAGCCAGGCGTTGTGGTGGGTACGTAGTCCCAGCTACTCGGGAGGCTGAGACAAGAGAATCGCCTAAGGCCAGGAGTTGGAGGTTGCTGTGAGCTGTGTGACACCACGGCACTCTACCGAGGGGGATGAAGTGAGACTCTGTCTCTACAAAAAAAAAAAAAAGTAAGCAAGCATAGAAGAATGGTAGAGGCTTGGTGCCTGTAGCTCAGTGAGTAGGGCACTGGCCACATACACCAAAGGTGGTGGGTTCAAGCCTGGCCTGGGCGTGCTAAAACAACGACAACTGTAACCAAAAATAGCCAGGCCTTGTGGCAAGCTCTTGCAGTCCCAGCTACTTGGGAGGCTGAGGCAAGAGAATTGCTTAAGCCCAAGAGTTTGAGGTTGCCTTGAGCTATGATCTACCCACGGTGACAAAGTGAGACTCTGTCGCAAAAAAAAAAAAAAAAATTGTTAGATTTGTTTGTATGGTATTGTTAAAGAAAAAAATATTCTGACACTTGTTACAATGGTAAGGACTATGCAATTAAAGCATTATAATGGGAAAGAGAAATTGGGATTAATTTGGAATACAGCAAAGACATCTGGGGTCTTACAACCAAGTAGAGTTGTTGGAGGGTCAATGGATGGAAAAGTACTGATCAGAGACATCAAGGACAGTAGGATTGTTGCTAAAGGCAAGCAAAAAGCTTATACAATGAAGAATTTGATCAGATATCAAGGTTGGGAGGGATCCTCACTAAACTGACTTAGCAGGATTTTTGCTAGGACTAAGGTAGCCAGGCAGATTGGGGGGGGGGGTAGGAGTTGGGCCCAAGGTCAAGGCTTAGTTGAAAAGAGGGTTCAAAGGAGCTTGACTAAAGTTTGGTCAGGGGGCAAGGAGGCCTTCATCAGTATGTACGCAGAGATGAAATGTTTACTTTTCTGAATTTTTAAGTAAGTTTATTTTTAAAAGTTCAAATAAATAGAATGCTGGACATTAAGAACTGCAAATTTGGGGCATATCAGAACTTCTCTCTTCAACATTTAATTATTTAAAAAGTATCTCAAGCATTACCTTTTCAATTGCTGGGGGGAGAAATTGCTTCATGTTTCTGTTGTAAGACTTTGGATTTTTCTTTCACAAAATCTTTCATTAGGGGTTAGGAACTAGAAAGAATCCGATAGCTTGTTTGGTTTGATCCATTTATTTTAGATATGAGAACTAAAAAGATTTTTACAGATAATATATTGAGAATCTGACCGTACATGACAGTTTTAAAATTTTGATATCTGAATCAAAATTCAGATCTTTTTAATCTCCAGAAATATTATTTAAAGGCTTAATCAGTAAACGTTAGTCACTTAATATAAATTAGAATCTCAGCAACACTAGTTTCAAAAATGAATGAGTTAAAAGTTAGAAGGCCAGGCAAGGTGGTTCATGCCTGTAATTCCAGGACTTTGGGTGGCTGAATTGGGAGGAATGCTTGAGGCCAGGAGTTCAAGAATAGTTTAGGCAACATAGTAAGACTTCCCCCACATATCTACAAAAAATTAAAAAATTAGGTAGGCTTGGTGGGTGGTTCATGCCTGTAACATCAGCTAGAGGCTGAGATCACAGGATTGCTTGAAGTCAATGAGGTTGCAATGAGCTATGATGACATCACTGCCCTCCAGCCTGGATGACATAGTGAGACCCTGACTTTTAAAAAAAAATTAGGATCTTGGTGCCTATAGCTCAGTGAGTAGGGCGCCAGCCACATACACCAAGGCTGGCGGGGTCAAGCCCAGCCCGGGCCTGCTAAACAACAATGACTACTGCAACAAAACATAGCCAGGCATTGTGGTGGGTGGCTGTAGTCCCAGCTACTTGGGAGGCTGAGGCAAGAGACTTGCCTAAGCCCAAGAGTTTGAGGTTACTGTGAGCTGTGATGTTACAGCACTCCACCAAGGGCAACATAGGGAGACTCTGTCTCAAAAAAAAAAAAAAAAAATTCAGGATGATATGTTACTGGAAAAGAAATCATACTCTGTAAAACAAAGAGATTTATTCTGAGCCAAATTTGAGCACTATGACCCAGCGCCACACCAAAGACGCCTTAAGCATGTGAACTTCTTGGGGCGGAGTTACAGTTTGGTTTTATACGTTTCAGAGAGACAGGAATTACAGCTAAAATCATAAGTCAATATGTGGAAGGCATACATTAGTTCAGCCCAAGAAGTTAAGACATCTCAAAGTGAGGGCTTGGCTCAGCGCCTGTGGCTCAATGGGCTAAGGCGCCAGCCACGTACACCTGAGCTGGTGGGTTCGAATCCAGCCCGGGCTGCCAAACAACAATGACAGCTGCAACCAAAAAATGGCTGGGCGTTGTGCCGGGCACCTGTAGTCCCAGCTGCTTGGGAGGCAGAGGCAGGAGACTTGCTTGAGCCCAGGAATTGGAGGTTGCTGTGAGCTGTGATGCCACAGCACTCTCTCCAGGGTGACAGCTTGAGGCTCTGTCTCAAAAACAAACAAACAAACAAAAAAAAAATCAAAGTGAGGGCTTACGGGTTATACAGTTGTGTTTAAAGATTCTTTTATTGACAACTGGCTGAAATAGTTAGATTTCGTCTAATAGACCAAGTGTTATCGAAAAGGGATGCTTAAGCTAAAACAGGGGTCTGGCCAGGGGCAGTGGCCCACACCTGTAATCCTAGTACTCTGGGAGGAGAGGCAGGATGCTGGGGGGCCTAAAAGCAGCTGACACAAACCCTTTCCCCTTCCCCTCACCCTCCCCTCTTAGACAAAGACACAAGGATCTGGCTGGCCCACTCCCTGAGAAGTTACTGCCAAAAGACCCTAACTTTCCAGACAAGGGGTAGAAGGTACCCATTCCATAGCCCCCATAAAAGTGGTCTCTAACTGCCCTGGGCACAGGCACCTGGGCATTGTGACAGATGCCTATAGTGCCACTACTTGGGAGGCTGAGGCAAGACAATCACTTAAGCCCAATAGTTTGAGGTTGCTGCCAGCTGTGACACCATGGCACTCTACCAAGGGTGACATAGTGAGACTCTGTCTCAAAAAAAAAAACACCTTGCACTTTTAAGTCCCATACTGCCTCTTAGATTTTAATAAGTCTTAAATGAGACAACATATAGACACTACATTTGAGTACATAAATGTCTGTTGTTATTAAGATTCTAGTGCTCATATTTGTGTCTTTTCTTGTGCTGTTTCCAGAGTTGAAATACCATGCCTTATCATTCAGAAAACAGTTCCAAGTCCCACCTCCTACATGAATCCTTTTTTAGCTAGGTGAGTCTTACCTCTCTAAAGATTCCTTTTCGTAGCAGCCTGTATAGTTTATGGCTAGGAGGAGTGACAGTTATAGGTAACACCTGTATAGCGCAAGACTTTCACCTTGGTGAAAAGGGCATGGGCAGGGATTTAGCTCTCTTATCAACTGTGAGAGCTCACGAGATGAGAGCATTAGTGAATTGGCAGTCTCTATACTTGTGGTGTTAAAAGTCACAAGATCAGGGGTGGTGCCTGTGGCTCAGTGAGTAGGATTTGACAGGTGTGAGCCGCCACGCCTGGCCTAATATTAGGAAATTAATAAAAAGGATGAATGGGAAGTACAAGGAGTAGGGCCTGAGTGTGAAGTTAAGTGTGGGGTGAGAAACCAACAGGTAAGCTTGCCGCAAAGTTTTCTCTCTGTCTTTTTTTTTGTTAAGTGTTCTTACCACTTGCTGCTGCTGAGTCCTGACTCCTAACATTGTGTATCAGGTGTTGAGGTCTCAATTATCTCCCCAGTTGTAGTGACTGCAGCCAGGTTGGATGGGGTGGGGCTGAAGCAACCAAATGGATTAATGCACGTCAAGCCCCTGAAAACTGCCTGCCATACGCTCAGCTACCATTACTGACTGCTGTGATTTCTTTTTTCTGAAACAAAATTTCCATTTAACTAACATTTAGGGAAATAATATATTTGAATAAATAAGTTGGTTGTATTAGCTTTTTTTTTTTTTTTTTTGAGACAGAGCCTCAAGCTGACACCCTGGATAGAGTGCTGTGGCATCACAGCTCACAGCAACCTCCAATTCCTGGGCTTAAGCGAGTCTCCTGCCTCCGCCTCCCAAATAGCTGGACTACAGGCACCCGCCACAACGCCTGGCCATTTTTTGGTTGCAGCCATCATTGTTGTTTGGCGGGCCTGGGCTGGATTTGAAGTACCAGCTCAGGTGCACATGGCTGGCACCCTAGCCCGTTGAGCCATAGGCACCGAGCCTGTGTTAACTGTTTATTGCCAAAATGAGAAATGAGTAGGAGTTTTACAGGGGAGATGACAAAGTAAATTCAAATATGAGCATCTGCATGTGGTAAGAACCAGAAAAAAACAATGTTGCAGAGATGGTATCAACTCTCTTAACCATGTGCCCTACAGCAGAGTTAGACATCACCTGAGCAATGCTACAAGTCATTCAAGGCCAGGAGGATGCTAACTAGCTTGCTCGAGCCTGCTGAGTCTGTTAGCAGAGACAAAATAGATTGCATCTCAAGGTAATAGTCTCCCAGCATCAGGGTGAAGAGATAGATTGCCCCCACCACCACCCCCCCTGCTTAGATCCTAATCTTTCTCTTTAGAACTCCAGCAGAATTTGGGGCTCAGAAAACCACACCCCAAGGCAGCGCTCATAGCTCAGTGGCTAGGGCACCGGCTACATACACCGAGGCTGGCTGGTTTGAACCTGGATTGGGCCATCTAAAATAGTGATAACGGGCAGCACCTGTGGCTCAAAGGAGTAGGGCGCTGGCCCCATATACCGGAGGGGGGTGGTCAAACACAGCCCCAGCCAAAATCTGCAAAAAATAAATAAATAAAAGAATGATAATTGCAACAAAAAAAATAGCCGGGCGTTGTGCCGTGCACCTCTACTCCCAGCTACTTGGGAGACTGAAGCAAGAGAATTGCTTGGGCCCAGGAGTTGGAGGTTGCTATGAGGTGCAACACCACAGCACTCTACCCAGGGCGACATGGTGAGATTATCTCAAAAAAAAAAAAAAGAAAGAAAGAAAGAAAGAAAAAGAAAAGAAAACCACACCCGGAACAGAATGCCTCAGAAGCAGCCTCAGTAACAAGGCTCCTCTCTGACTTACCTGCCCTGCTATCTCTTGCCCCCCATTCATCCTTGAGGAAGCCACAGAAACTATAACTCCTCTTCTCCACGGCAGGTCATAACATCTAGAGCCACTTTCTCACATCAGCCATAAAATATAAAAATCGTACTCCAACCTTCCCCTGCCCTTCTGTGTGAGAGTAGGCCATAAAGAAATTCTCTGACCAGGGCGGCACCTGTGGCTCAAAGGAGTAGGGTGCCAGCCCCATATGCCAGAGGTGGCGGGTTCAAACCCAGCCCTGGCCAAAAACAACAACAACAAAAAAGAAATTCTCTGACCTATCTTTTTTGGTAGTAGGTCACAAGCCCCACTCCAGAAAGTGCGGCCTGACGTCAGGAGGAAGAAATGCCGTGCAGAGAGGCCAGGAAGAATCTGAGCAGACCCTTCTGACCCACCCACCCGCTCTCCCCCGTTACGTCACCCCCGTTTTGTCCAGTCACCTGGCTGTCCATTCTTCCCTGAACCCAAGCATAAAAATGGAAAGTTTTCCCTCCATGTTTAAGTTCTCATTCTGAAGTTTCACATCTTGTGTAAAACTATACTAAATGAATTCGTTATACTCTTCTCACTAACCTGTCTTTTGTGGTAAGAGTGTCAGCTGTGACAATCACGAAAGGAAAGAAAGGGATCAACACCTTTCCACCTCTACGCAGACATTCAGGACTGCTTTTAGATGATTAGCCTTCGCCTGAGTTCCCCAGAATAGGCCCTGTTGTACTTACTTCTGGCCCTACAGCCCTAATACCTTTGTAGGAAATAAAGGATAGAGAATTATGAATTGCACGTGTTGAATAACAAAAAAATCATGCAAAGGAGGAAATTCTGTTGCACTGACAATATAGAACACATTTTATTCACCAGAAAAGCTGTTTGTCCCATGAGTTGCTGGCCAACATACTTCCTAAGTCCCAGAATTAATACCAAAGGGGTAAGAACAAATTTAAGGTCTTTCCCCATTGTGTAGGTCTGGCGCAAGACTTCCTGAATAAATCAATAGACAAATGAATAAACAAAGTTACTGAGAGGATTGTTTGCTTTTGTCTCAGGCATCCCATAAAATCCTGCAAATTCAAGACACGCGGTTGACCCCCTGACCTCTCCATGTGTAAATGAGGACGCATCTTCTCCGGAAGAAATATAAACGGTAGTTGAATATTCAAGAGGTCTTACGTACAGGAGGAGCCTGGGAGTGACTAAACTATCACATACTGTAGAAATAAAGTAATGAAGAAAAAAAGTAAGTTTATGTTGCTTTATTAAATTATTCCTCACAGAATTCCTAACAAAAATACCACGTCCCTGTAAATTCATCCAACAACAAGACACTATGTACAGGACACGTATCAAAAAAGGCAGAGAATCGTGTTTCTGGATCTTAATACAACTCCAAAATATTTAAAATTCTAAATGATAAACTCAAATACCTTAAATTTTACTTCCCTTACACTTTCAATAATGCTGAAATTTTGATTGAGTATTGCATTTGTGGCGCTATCTCTATTTTTTTGTCCACAGGAACAAAGCCTATCATTCTCTTGGTATCTAAAATATGCATGTCCCTAAGTTTTAGATTCATAATATATTCATATGTTGATATAGAAGAAATTTTTCTGAGTTTTAAATAAATAAAACAATTTCAGGAACCCAAATAAGTATAGAAGTTAAAATTATAATACATTTAAAAGATTAATGATAAAGTGTAGACAAAGTTTTGGGTCTTCTTCATGAAAGAAATGTGCGAACTGTACCCTTGATCGTCCCCCTACAGATAGGACATTTTCTTAGAGAAGGGGCACACTCTTTGCATACTACTAGATGGCCACAAGGAATGAACACTATGGACACTTGTCTGTCCATGCACACTTTGCATGTCCTTTCTTCCTGCAATCTCCGCAACTGTTCTTCCATTGGTAGATCTAAGAAAAGAAAAGACTTTTTAATAAAGGCCCTCTGCTTCTCCACCAATGAAAAACCAAGAAAACAAAAACAATGTTTTCTAGCGGTGGAAAGTGTTTTATTATTACCTGAAACATCTTCCATGGGAAGATACTTTATGTTCTGTTGTACTAAGAGAGAAAAAGAAAAAGCATTACTACCACCAAAAAAAAGTCAATACTTAGCCACAGAATATATTTTTTAACAGTTTAGACTTTGGCCTAAATATTCATGTCAAGGCAACAATAGTCTTTAATCTTTTTGCGTGATTAATATTTATAAATTAGTTTGGATTATTTTCAATAATCACATATTAATATGAGCATATTTCCAATCAGCCTAGAAAGTTAAGAAAAATAATTTTCTAGTACTTACCATATAAATGCTGGTATAATGTGGGGTCAACTTTATATAAAGAGTTTTTGAATATGGTAGCTGCAATATTTCCTTTGACTAAAACAGTGTCAATCAGTTCTCTTGCTTGTACAGAAGTCTGTGTTTTCTGTTTAATAGCATCATGCTCCTGTTCATCAATCACTCTGGCAGTTAGGAGACTGTCCAGGATTGGACTCACACAAGTCAAATGTTGAAAAAGTGCCATTCTGTTCTTCCGGATTAATGACAGATCATCTTTATAAAAAAAAAAGAACACAAAAACACACGTGTCCAAACTCTGCTTACAAACTTCCTTCATGTGAGACAGAATAAAAACTATCTTTAATCAGTAAGGCCTTGATGTTAATGGCTAGGTTAGGAGGCCCCTCATCCCCTGTGCCTAATAATAATGGGGCCTGATGACCCGTATTAACTCACTTCATCTTTATAACAGCCCTTTGAAATAGGGGCCAATACTTTCGCTTCACAGCTAAGACAACAGAGCCACAGTAGGCAAGAAACCTGCCCAGGGGCATATAGCTCATGAAAGTCGAACTAAGGGGCGGTGCCGGTGGCTCAAAGGAGTAAGGCGCTGGCCCCATATGCTAGAGGTGGCGGGTTCAAACCCAGGCTCAGCCAAAAACCGCAAAAAAAAAGAAAAAAAAAAATCAAACTAATGCAATCTGGTGGTGGGATTTGGGCTTTCGACCACATACAACTTAGAACCCAATAAAACTGAAATTTCAATTCGATCTGCTCAAACTGAGGAAAGGTAAAAACAGAGAATTAAAATATTTTTCCTTAAATTATCATTCTTCTATAAAATTTCTTTAACATTCCATTTTAAGTTAAAACTTTAAGTATTTTCCAAAATTAGACAGATTGCCATTACCTAAATATTTTATAGTAATGGGGGAACTACTAACAGCATTTTGAAAAATAAACCCTATTTGTCAATAATCACCCTTTTGGGGTAGCATCTGTGGCTCAAGGAGCAGGACGCTGGCCCCCATATACGGGAGGTGGTGGGTTCACTCCTGGCCCCAGCCAAAAACTGCAATAAATAAATAAATACAAATAAAAAATAATCACCCTTTTGTCCTACACAGAGATAAACCATAAGCTAGGTTGAGAGATTTATGAGGGTGGGCTGTGATATAATTCTCTTCTGCTATCCCGAAATCTCCAGTAAGAGCTTGCTAAAAGTTGTTAGGGGCACCAGGAGAGGTCACGGGATCATATTATTCGCCTTCCAGATCTAGATTTCGTATCTATTGGCAACATGCTTATATTCTAAAACTGCAATTTTATTATCTCTTTGAAATATGACTTATGAATATAAGTTTACTGAGTTAACTATCATATAGTTTACCATGATCTATATAGTTATTCTATAAAATAACTATTGACAGAAGTTAGGCTAGTGAAGAAAAACTGTTTTCAGAGAGATGATTTTTTTTTTTTTTTGAGACAGAGCCTCAAGCTGTCACCCTGGATAGAGTATTGTGACATCACAACTCACAGCAACCTCCAATTCCTGGGCTCAAGCGAGTCTCCTGCCTCTGCCTCCAAGTAGCTGGCACTACAGGCACCTGCCACAATGCCCGGCCATTTTTTGGTTGCAGCCATCATTGTTTTTTGGTGGGCCCAGGCTGGATTCGAACCCACCAGCTCAGGTGTACGTGACTGGTGCCTTAGCCCGTTGAGCCACAGGCGCTGAGCCAGAGAGAGATGATTATTCGAGAGAATAAATGGTTCTTAGAAAGTCAAGGATAAAGACATACATTTTTTTGTTTGTTTGTTTTGAGACAGAATCTCACTCTGTTGCACTGGGTAGAGTGTTGTGACGTCACAGCTCATGGTAACCTTAAACTCTTAGACTCAAGTGATTATCTTGCCTCAGCTTCGCATGTAGCTGGGACTACAGCAATGCCTGACTGTTTTTTTCTATTTTTAGTAGAGATGTAGTCTCGTGTTCTCTCTTTTGCTCAGGCTGATCTTGAACTCCTGAGCTCAGGTGATCCACCCAACTTTGCCTCCCAGAGGGCTCAGATTACAGGCGAGAGTTACTCGCCTGGCCAAGATACACATTTTGAAGATAACTGAAGCTCTGAGAACAAATGGAAAGAGGATCAAGACCTAGAATAGGGCTGGCACAAGTGAATGCCCCATAAATATCAGTTGAACAAATGAACAACCAAGCCTTACTATTCTAACTTGAAGAATATACATTTAAAAGTAATAGTCAGAGGGACAGAGAATTGGAACTTAATATATATGTTAAATTATCTATATTAGAGCAGCAGTAATAGATTAGAAAGTAAAAAATGCAATTTATACTTAGTGTTGAAGTATATTAGTTTTTTCTTTGTTTTTTTTTTTTCAGACAAAATCTTACTATGTCACCTTGGGTAGAGTGCTGTGGCATCACAGCTCACAGCAACCTCAAACTGTTGGCCTTAAGTGATTCTCTTGCCTCAGCCTACAGAGTAGCTGGGACTACAGGTGCCCAATGCAACGCCCTGCTATTTTTTGGTTGTAGTTGTCATCATTGTTTGGCAAGCCCAGGCTGGATTTGAACCCATCAGTTCCAGTGTATGCGGCTGCTGAGCTACAGGTGCTGAGCCTGAAGTATATTAGTTTTTAAATTTAAGATTTCAATCTAATTATATTTAACTTAACGTATTTGAAATGCTTAATATTTAGTTATAACCTGTATTCTGGCTCATAAATTGTGAAGATTTTAATATACCTTTAAAGTATATTATTATTTTATCATGGAAAAATTACCCTAAATTGCCTCTTTATTTACATATCACTATTCTTGGGAAACTATACATTAACCTAAAGGCAAGTATTTTTATTCACTTGAACACAGACGATGTGCCATGCTGGGTAATAGAGATGTAACAGTAAGGCAGAGATACTACAGGCTTTTTTCTATAAGGTAAATTATTAAACAGATGGTGCAAGAAAAGTACACACATTTTAAGAAAGGAAAAACTATATTAAATACTTGCATTTAATAAAACTATGTTAATACTTGTAATACTCAAGTCACATTTGACTTTTGAAATTACAAGAAACATTCGACACGACTTGTGTTCATCTTTTGTTATCAGTATATATTGATTATAATATTATTATAATATATGTATATTATAGATATACATATATTATTGTGTTATATATATGAATAATATAATATATGTATATTATAATAATATTCGATAAACCAGAAGCTAGGTGGAGAGATTGATGAAGGTGGGCCTAGGGGCACCAGATACAGTTACAGATATAAATTGCCATCTGTGATATAATTCCCTTCTGCATCCCTGAATCTCCAGTAAGAGCTTATTAAGAGTTACAGTCTGTTGTCAGCTATGTTGAAGGGATTTCTGGCCCATGCCTGGCAAAAAGAGATCAGCATTTCTCTTTGTCGAGGCTATCAGTAGTATAGCAGTCAGATCAGCAAGATGACAAAGGACCGGCCCAGGGGAACAGTTTCTGTGCAGGCAGTAGGGCAAATACAGAGTGGCAGACAAGTCTAGGATGAACGAACATGGGTAACTTTCCTAATAGAATGTGAAACAATATCCTATGACTTGCCTAAATAAATGCTGTGGAGGGGAACTCACTTCTTGTGTGGTCAGGTAAGGTGCTTAATCCTAACTTGTACATCGATTTAAAGTCATAGGCTAAAACATACTGTTATGCTAATATTAAAATTAATAACCGTCCTTGATCTCACCCCAATTTACAGCAAAGAGTACTGAGCAACTAGCCTGGGACCAAAAATGTGCCAAGAATAATTGCATACAAAGTCAACTACCCAGAGAAAATATATAAACTAAGGAAAAACAAGAAATAATACTTTCAACTTGGCATCTGTGGCTCAAGTTGCTAAAGCACCAGCCACGTACACCTGAGCTGGCGGGTTCGAATCCAGACCGGGCCCGCCAAACAACAATGATGGCTGCAACCAAAAAACAGCCGGGCGTTGTGGCGGGCGCCTATAGTCCCAGCTACTTGGGAGGCGGAGGCAGGAGACTCGCTTGAGCCCAGGAATTGGAGGTTGCTGTGAGCTGTGATGCCACAGTACTCTATCCAGGGGGGACAGCTTGAGGCTCTGTCTCATAAAAAGAAAGAAAGAAATAATACTTTCTCTCAACATATATATTTTAAATTTAATGAGCAACCCAAATGTATTTTTTTTATTGTTGGGGATTCAAGAAACCAGGTTACACTGCAACCCAAATGTATTTATTGTGAACAAATCTTTGAGAATTTGAATTCAGAATACTAAATATAAGAAATCTGACTGGAATGACTGGCTTGATGAGTACATTTTCATCATGGAATCATTGATAGAGCGCTACCAAATCCTAACAGAAATAGAGACTGCATTCACAGGTGGGCATACCTGATTCCTTTTCCTCGGTTGCTCTTTCTTTCTCCTCTTCTCTTATTTCATCTTCTGCATTAAGTAAGTCTACTACAAGATCATTGACGGTTTCATAATTCTCTCCCGTTGCTAGGATTTTGCTCTGAACGGTCTGTCTCACCAGTCTTCTACTAAAGCCCATTTCCAAAGTGGCTTTCACCACAGGTGTATTCATCATGACTGCATCGTCTGAATGGTCGTCTCCACGTTCAAAACGAATAACTATACGGAACATAGAATTGAATACATATTAGGATAGTCTGTATGTTTTTTAAATCGAAAGTTATTACAATATTAAAAACATAAGATCCACATTATGTAAAAGTACTATTTTCTGTGAACTTTATTAAACTAAAAGTGATGTCCATGTTCAGTCACCAAAATAAGAAAATGGAATATTGTGTTTAGACAAGACAAATATGCATTGTCATAAGTGGATATATGTGTACGAAGAGAAAGAAACAGAATGTTTGCAATCACCCCCCACACACACACTGGAATTTAGACTCCTTTTTGTTGGATGAACATATGGGCTTTCTAAATTAAATATGTTTCAGGTATTTCTGACAGAAGCTAGTGCCATCACTCACTTCTGTCACTACAACGGCCTCCTGCACTGCTCCTCCCTTGCAGTTCATTGTCAACAGTGCGACCATGGAGTCTTTTTCTTTTTGAGACAGAGTCTGACTTTGTCCCCCTTGGTAGAGTCTATGGTGTCATAGCTCAGAGCAACTTCAAACTCTTGAGCTCAAGTGACCTCTTGCCTCAGCCTCACTGGGACTGCAGGTGCCTGCCACAACACCCCAGTCATTTTTAGAGACAGGGTCTCATTCTTGCTCAGACTGATTTCGAACTCCTGAACTCAGGGAATTCCCCTGCCTCGGCCGCCCAGAGTGCTAGGATTACAGGCGTGAGCCACCATGCCCAGCCACAGGGTGCCTTTTAAAAAACACAAATGGGATTGCATCCTACTCCTTAAATTCCACCAACAATTCCAGGGCTCTTAGGATAATAGCTAAAATTTAACTGTGGCCCACAAGTTCTCACACAATCTGGATCTTGTTTACTCTTCAGCCTCATGATGACTCTGCCTCTGCAGGAGAGATACAAAAGGTGTGCAAAGATCCAAGGTGTGGTTCAAGGAAGAGCCAACAGGTTTAACTAAGTGTGGTGCGGAATGAAACCTAGCATACAGAAGAAAGTGATGACTGCATTCCTAAATGGTTGCATTCTGCACTGTAGCCTGGGAGCCACCAACTGATGCTCGAGTGTCAAGTTCAAGTGTCAAGTTCTGCCTGCAGCAACGACCATTTTGGGAGTTGGCCCGCTTCACGTATCTGTTTGCAGCTCCTGCTGTTGGCAGAATTTTGTTCACAAAGGCGCCCGTTCCTTCTGCCTAGAATATCCTTTTCCTTCCTTTGTCACTTGGTTACCTCTTCCTCTTCTTTTGGGCTTTCTGCTGACACAAATGCTTCCTCCAGAAAGCCTTTTCTGACCCTCCAAGTCTGAGTTAATTGTCCTTCGTGCATTCTGACATCACACTTTACCTTCCCTGCCATATCCCTTCCTCCTGTTTGTGTATTTGGGTCCCTTAGATTATTGGATCATGAGGCCAGGAGTTATGTTTATCTTGTTCTCTACTCTTTCCTCTGAACACTGGATATACAATTAATCCTTATTGAATTGGATATGAGAAGATGGGGCAGAAGCGATTATTCACACATTGGCTCCATTGCCTTTTAGGTTAAAGCTGGTACTTAGTTAAGTTACTTAGCCTCTCTGAGCCTTGTGGTCAGTATTAAAGAACAGGAGTGATATTTTCTACCCTCTGTATTTCACACAAAGAATATGAGTATGTGAGCAACGTACTATATGGTAGATCTGTTCCACCACAGGCCTGAGAACAAAGTTAGACCACATGTACTTAGTTTGTTAAAAACTATAGATGCCCAAGGGCAGGTGCCATGACTCACACCTGTAATCCTAGCACTCATGGATTGCCTGAGCTCACAGATCAAGACCAGCCTAAGCCAGAGCAGGACCTCATCTTTAAAAATAGCCAGGTATTCAGCCTGGGCTCGCCAAACAACAATGATGGCTGCAACCAAAAAATGGCTGGGCATTGTGGCAGGTGCCTGTGGTCCCAGCTACTTGGGAGGCGGAGGCAGGAGACTCGCTTGAGCCCAGGAATTGGAGGTTGCTGTGAGCTGTGATGCCACAGCACTCTATCCAGGGTGACGGCTTGAGGCTCTGTCTAAAAAAAAAAAAAAAAAAAAAATAGCCAGGTGTTGTGGCAGGTGCCTGTAATCCCAGCTATTCGGGAGGCTGAGGCAAGAGAATCACTTAAGCCTAAGAGTTTGAGGTTGCTGTGAGCTATGACACCAAGGCACTCTACTGAGGGTGACAAAGTTAGACTCTGTCTCCCCCACTAAAAAAAATTACAGATGTCCAAGCCCCACCCTTAGGTACTCTGATTCAATTTAATAGGTCTGAAGCAGAAACTAAAAATCTGTAATTTTTTTTTTAAGTTCTCCAGACAACTCTGATATGCACTGAAGTTTGAGAAATACCAACACAGTATATTGGAATTTTAAAAATTATTATAAATTATAAATCAATAAAAATATGTATTGTTATCAACTTTCAATATTAATAGTACCAAATTTAAATGTAGTAATTATGATCATTGTACTTACTGGGTGACTCTGCATTTTCACCTTCAGGAGGGTCTGATGTGGATAACAGCTGCAGAAAAAAGGTATCTAAGTTAAAATATAAATTCTTATCTTGCCCATTGCAATAAAAATGAGTCAATATTGAATATATTTATTCAATGTATTACAAAATGACTTGCTTACTGGCAAAATAATTTTTTTAAGCCGAAAGCAGTATTTCATTTAATTCGACAGTTATTCCCAAAGCCATAAACTAATAGAGTTTGTGTGTGTGTGTATTAACAAATAAAATTCATTTTCATTAAGGCAGGAAAGGGACTACACCTTTTCAGTGATTTCAGTCATTTTTCCTTTTATCCACAGATCTTACCCTCCTGGGTCATCTTTAGAGATAAGCCGGGCCGTATGTCAGTTCCACTGACCATGGCTGGGAAGTATTTGACCATCAAACTACTATACATATAAGTTCTCATTTGCTTGTCCAAGAAAATTAGAAAGAATAATAAAATTCTCTTTCTCAAATTCTTTGGAAAAAATTACTATATAGTAAAACTATTCACAGCCAGTTTTTTCCCCTCAGATAGTTTAATTTATTGCAACCCGATTGGATGAATGCTTAAAGAGAAACATAACAAGTATTATTGTTAAATTGTTAATTATGAATCTATTCTCCAAAGAAGAGTAATTTCTAATATCACGTCAGGTTTTATTAAAGAATACGTTTTTTAAACGATTCTTATCTTTTCCTTAAATAGCACTTTCTGTAATTATCAGAAAATAAGTTCTCGGTTGGTAACCAATTATTTAAAAGAAGAATTTTCCCTACCTACCTGTTCAAGCAGGTGAGGGTTACTGGCTTGAATGAGACTGATAAACTCTTGTCCTTTGATTCTTATCAAGTACTCACACCTAGAATGTAAACAAAATTAAGTTTGGGGGTTACTTATAAAAGTAAAATGAAAATTTAAGAATAGAAACTCTTCATCTATAGGTGCTTATCCCATTTCAAATTTGGTTAAGTGCTTGCCCCAAATCACATAATCATTTAAGATCACTGATTCTAAACTTAAAAGCTTAAAAAATTAAATAAATAATGATAATAATTACTACATTTAAATTGAACGTTTGGTACTATTAATATTGAAAGTTGATAATAATAATATACATTTTTATTGATTTATAATTTATAATGCGTTTTCAAATACACTATGTTGGTATTTCTCAAACTCCAGTGAGAACTGATTCTGTTGTATTTCTTTTTTTTGGCCAGGGCTGGGTTTGAACCCACCACCTCTGGCATATGGGGCCGGCGTCCTACTCCTTTGAGTCACAGGCGCCACCCTGTCTTGTATTTCTTTAAAAAAATTTTTTTGTAACTAACTCATAAGTATCCTATGATAGAATTTGGATTTATGTGTATGTGAAGTTTGTAATTTATTTTTTAAAGAGGCTTTTTACGGTTAACATGAATTTTGAGTTACTACTAGTACCTTTTCATATGGTTAGAATATTTTAGAAAATTAATCTTGTTATTTTATATTACCAGGATATGCACACATATTATGTGTCAGCTAATTTTAAAAAGCCCTGTATGTTTATCTTAATTTGAGCAGCACTAATCCAGCCATTTGTAGATTGGTAAATATTTCAAATGAGTATAAATATACATAAAACCACTTTACTGTTTATGTAGCCTATGGGGAGTGGTCAGAGATCGCGCAGTGACAGGCAAGTTGATATTAACAAGAGGAAGTGTGTAATTAGTAATCTGCCAATGCTGACGTGGGTAAGACTCAGAAGCTGTGGGTCTACTGAAGGCTGCCTGTACTCAGGGCTCTCCACTGCTCTCTTCCCCTATTCTGAGATTCCTTTAAAAGCTCGGTGATGATGGGTGGTGCCTGTAGCCCAAGCGCCTAAGGCGCCACCCACATACACCAGAGCCAATGGGTTTGAATCCGCCCCAAGCCTGCCAAGCAATGACAACTACAACCAAAAATAGCCAGGCATTATGGTGGATGCCTGTAGTCCCAGCTACTTGGGAGGCTGAGGCAGGAGAATTGCTTAAGCCCAGGAGTTTGAGGTTGCTGTGAGCTGTGACAGCACAGCACTCTACCCAAGGCCACAGCTTGAGGCTCTGTCTCGAAAACAAAAACAAAAACAAAAAAAACTCTCTGATGCATTACATTAATAACAGAAGAGATACAGACAATAATGGAAAATGTGGGGGTAGGTAGAAAGCTCTCTAAATAAACGACACTTCTCGTCTCCATGACAGTTTAAAAGCTGGAAATGCACTAAGAGAGACAAGAAAGAAAGAGAGTGGAAACTGAACACATTTCCAATGTCACATCTTCACAAGGGTGTCGGTTCCTAGATAACATACATACCTTGTCAAGTGCAAGGACAGAACAAAATCCTGATCCTAGCAAAGCACGTTTACCATTCTTTCTGGATATTCACAAAGTTACCACAATGGAAAGCTAACGGCACTTTTAAAAATAAACATATCTAGGGTGGCGCCTGTGGCTCATTGAGTAGGGCACCGGCCCCATATACCGAAGGTGGTGGGTTCAAACCCAGCCTCGGCTGAACAGCAAAACAGAAAAATAGCCGGGTGTGGTGGCAGGCACCTGTAGTCCCAGCTACTTGGGAGGCTGAGGCAAGAGAATCGCCTAAGCCCAGGAGTTGGAGGTTGCTGTGAGCTGTGATGCCACAGCACTCTATCAAGGGCAATAAAGTGAGACTCTGTCTCTACAAAAAAAAAAAAAAAAAAAAAATCTAAATGTTCTTTACAATCTTTACAATTTTTTAAATCTGCAAAAGTTAGGGAGCACAAAGTTGATATAAATGAATATTTAGTAATCAACATTAAATTACATTAAGGTTTTGACTATGAAAAGTATAACGATAGGCGGCTTGATTTAGTTGAAAAAGGAGAGTATAAAAGTGAATAGAATAATCAAAAGGGTAAGATATGACAAAAAAAATACCATGTGGTGATTAGAACAGATGAATCTAAACATAGATAAAATAAATAAATAATAAATAAATTTTGGACCATGTTTATCCCGACCATGCAATTTACTACCCCCAGTTACCTTGCATTTCTGATCTCCCTTACTCTGCTCTCCTTTTAATTTTTACCCATGGCCCTTATCTTCCAACATGCTACATAACTTATAAAGTTTTTATGGTCAGAGGTAAAAACCGTCCTGCTGTAAAATAACCTTTTGAGACCAAGGGTCTTGTCTTGTTTAACTGAGTATTTTACACAGCAAGAACAGTGCCTGAAACAGGTGATCAATTAAACCTATTAGATATAGAATGAATGGAAATATGTCCAAGACACATGTTGATCAAAAAGTTTCAAAACTATAATATCTAATTTATATAAAACTGTGTATATTTATTTTTATATTTACATATGCATAGAGAGGTCTGAGATGTTCACTAAAATGGTAACCATGGTCATCTTTAAGATGACCTCTCACTCCTGGGCTTAAGCGATTCTCTCCTTCAAGATTTCTAGACATTTTGATTTTCTTTCTTTATACTTTTCTACAGTGTGAGACTTCATTCACATAATGAACATGTATCATTTTAAAATATATAATACATTACTTGTACAAATCAAACAAAAAAATCCGAAATCTATTTCTTCTTAGTCTTTTTTTTTTTTTTCCTTTGTGACAAAGTCTCACTCTGTTGTCCTGGGTGGAGTGCCATGCTGTGGTGTCACAGCTCACAGCATACTTGAACTCCTGTGCTCAAGAGATCCTCTTGACTCAGCCTCCCCAATAGCTGGGACTACAGGTGCCCACCACAACACCTGGCTAGTTTCTCTATCTTTAGTAGAGATGGGGTCTCACTCTTGCTCAGGCTGGTCTCTATCTCTTGAGCTCAGGTGATCCTTCTCCCACCTCAGCTTCCAGAGTTCTAGGATTACAAGTGTGAGCCACCATGCCCAGCCTGTTCTTTGTCTTAAATCCATCAAAACCTTTAAGTAATTATTTTCCTAAGGAATTCATCCGAAACTTACCCACGAAGGTGTTTTTGAAACAAAGGCAGAACAAAGTAACAGCTGATTGATTACCAAACACATTTAACCCCACCTCATGATAATCACGAAAATTTGCAAAGAGAATTTCAAAACAATTACCTTGGAAACCACTTGGCATGTTCCACCCACGGATCATCTCCTGATTCCCAACACCTTAGTCCACCATCACAGCAAAAGCATTTGACATCATCACTGTGGCCTAAAATAAATTTTGGACCAAAACTTAGGAATGGATATATTTTGCCCACTAAAATGTTGAGACAAAACATGTTGAATTTTTTTAATGATCAGATTAAGTTTCTTACCCACATAATAAAAACCTGCGCTCGCAAGCTGCTCAGGATGAACCAGAACGCTAGAAGGCCAGTTACAGAACGTTTTAACGCGGGCTGCACGCGTCTGCATGCTCAGATTTGAAACAGTGTATCTTGAAGTGTCTCGGAGCTGATGTGCTACAAACGGGCAACTGGGAAAATGCTTCTGGTGTTCTGACATAGCATCGTCCTTTGGTTCCCAGTTGCTCAATTTTCCACCACAGGCAAAGCAAGCTACTCTGTCTCCAGGTCCGACGTAGTAAAAGCCGGCTTTTGCCAGATCTCTCGGTGACAGGAAGGCCAAGGGCCACATCTGGTAAGTGAGCAATCTGGCCTTTTCAGTGTTCATTGAACAGTGGGAGGGACTTGCCCTCCAAGCAGGAAGGTCTTGATTTGCTCTGGAGTTTACAGGACTTGATGGAAAGCTTGCATACGAGCCACTGAAATAGCCACTGTTTTCCACACTTGGAAGTAATGAATGTGTAGGATTTGGTACTGAAGAAGGAAAGGCAGGCTGAAAAGTAGCTTCCAAAGGGTTCCGCGAACTTAGATTCTGAACAAAGCTGCAGCTAGGATACAACTTTTTATGCTTTTCAATAGGGTTGTCTCCTCGTTTCCAGTTATCCAGCATCAGGCCGCAACGGAAGCACTTGACCTTGTCATTCACACCCGTGTAATAAAAACCAGCACGAGCAAGACTCCTTTCTGAGACGGGAACACCGGCGGGGAAAATCGAATACGTAGACATTCTGTACAGTTCACACGAAAAATCGTACTTCAGTTCAAACACGTTGGTGCTTTTCATCAAATTTGATAAGAATGTGCTATTTTCTATTATGTTCATAATGAAATGGATGGGGGGAAGGGACTAGCCTTTCTCTGGGGAGGTAGTTTTGTGCATGGCTTTTGCTTCTATTAGTTTTAGTGCTAGGTGGAACACTTAGAATGAGAAACTTGCATCTTTTTTCTACTAGGCATTTAGGGTTTCTGCCTGCAGGGATTCTAAATCCCGCACTGACACATCTGAAGGGGGGATCTGCCCCAGCCGCACCTTTGCACCACCTTTATACACACAATGTAAACCTGGGGGGGATCAAACCCTCCGGAGAACCTACAGTGTTTCAGGTGGTCAGGAGGCCATTTAGTGTCAAGCGTCTCCTAGATAGGTCACCTTCTCGGGGCCACAAGAATACTCCAGTGGGACTCAGCTGATGCAGAGATAAAGTGCGGAGTTAGGCTCCACAAGCGCCCCCACGGCAAAAATAGTCAAATCATGTTTATTCTGCATTTTGGAAATTGTGAAGTTTGGTAGCCAGAAAAAATCAGTGTAAGACCTATCTCGAAAGGGGAAAACAATGTATTACCATATTTTACTGATGGTAAGATGCCTGTTTTAATACCTCTGATATTGAGAGGTAGCTTATAATTAACGGCATATCATTTTTAAATTAGCAGCATTGTTACATTTTTCTTAGAGGCACATAAAGTACTGGTGTGATTTATAATTGATGACATCTTAGATTCAGTGAAATATGGTATACCTCCAATTTTTCCCAAATTAGTACTTGTTTTCCTACAACCATTTTGGAAAAAAAAAATCTATGATTTCCCTCAAAACAAAGAGCTTAAGTAGAATTGACAGACATGTCTTAAAACCTGATTTCAAAATTTATCAAGTAGCCATGAAAAATTTTAAAAGTCATTAATTAAATTTAAAAAAAGATTTAGTAAGTAATAGTAACTTCCATATAGATCAGTAGGAACATGGTTTTGTTTAGTCATGGTGAGCTTAAAAAATGAAACATTCTATTTAAATAAGTTATTAGAGATTAATTTATTTGTTAATTTTGTCTTTGATCAGCTTCATGCTGTTGAAGTTATTCAATGTTACAATTTTTTTCATTCTGATAATATAATTGGCTAGAACTTAGAAATGTCCTTTATAATTAGAGTAGCTAATAGGAGCTGTAAAAAGAGATCCTGCCACACTGCCAATAGCAAAGTAGAACTTCATTACTATATTCAGATTATTTTTGGAAAAACAGAATCATGATACACATTATATTTCCTGGTTTAAAAAATTCTTAAGATAATTTAGATACAGCTATAAAATAATGAAACTTACAAAGACCTTTTATTTTTATCTCCTTCAAAGAACGTTGTAGAGTTACTCAGTCACCTGCTAAAAACACTTTTGGATTGTTTTTTTTCTGTTTCCAGAGCCAACATAACATCTTCTCTTATGCAAGTACATTTATTTTTTAGAACAGTCAAAACTCACCAAGTGCCAAGTATACACCGGCATAAATTTGAGTCAGAAATTATTTCACAGATAGCATACCTTGAACCAGAATTTGTGATGACTAAAAAAAAAAAAAAAAAAGATAAATTTACCTTGCCATTTGAACAGCAGAGATCTTCTCAAAATCAGAATTTCTCCATTACGCCTTACTAGCCATTAGTAAAGAGGCTCTGTGTTGGCAACACTGGTAATAACCAGTAAACAAGTCCTGGTAGTTTTCCACTAGAGATTTGTGAGCAGGACTTCCTGGATCTCACAGATTTTGGGGTTTTCAACTGCAGACTTCAACACTTTGTTTCAAGGTGGCAGGAGAAATATCGCCTCTCATTACCACTGAGTCTTTCCCTCAAAGGTTAAGTTATTGGGTCTACTAACTTTGTTATTCCTTTCACTGGCCAAAAATTTTAGATACTGTTACAATAATCTCTGCATTCATCACTGTCTTGTATGAATTTTCAGTTACAACAATGTAGCCATTCAGCCACCATTCACATTCTCCTCATTCTCGGAGATAATAAACCATTTGAACATGCTAAATTTTAGACTTTGAAAGTATCAATGATCTTGTACATGAGTACATGATTCCTTCACCATTCATCACATTTATCTTTGTTGTAGCTAAATTGGTTGTCTCTAATGAAAAGATTTGTTCTTGAGATTCTTTGTCATTGCATAAGTCTTCTAACATGTCATAGGTTTCATCTGCATATTTCTCTAATTTTGCAGTTGATTGAATATTAACTCTTTGTTCTAGATGATTGTCACTCATTTTTAAATCTTTGCCAAACACAGGTACCGTTTTGTATTCTACACAGAGGCCAATGGTAGCTAACATACCTAACTTGGAAAAAAGGGCTTCAGTAATATATCTGAGCTATAATCACTTCCGTACTCCCACAAATCAAATCCAAAATCAAATGCTTTACACTTACAGTTCACATAACTAGATTGTATTTTTTTTCAATTAACTTTCTTTGGATAGTAGAGCAAATCACTAGCTAACAATTAATTTGGTTATTCATGCACAAAACTACCTCCCCGAGATTAGACTAAGTCCCTTTTAAGGATTTTAGGCTTCCATTTTGAGATGTTCTCAACTATACAAGAAACTGAAAAAATAAATCTAGAAGAAGGTCGTCTCCTTTATAAATCTGTTTAAAAAAACAAATTTTTAAAAGTCAAATAATTTACAGACATTCACACAATGAAAAATTAATAATTAATAAATTATTGATTATTATTATTCATTAATTTTTATTAATTGTTAATAATTAATTGATTGATTAATACTTAATTTTTCTCCCAAATAGAGTGCTGGTATTTTCCGATTGTCTGACACGTACAAGGTGCTTTACTACACATTGGAGAGGCAGAGAAACCCTAGATGAGGATCTCAAACTACTGGCCAGTAAACTTACTATATTTAGTTTGCATAGAATTGCCATAACATGTTTCACTACCTTTTTGAATTTTTTATTCTGAAATGAATTTATACCTACAGCAGATTTATACACATAATACAGGGTTTCCAGATACTCTGCACTCACCTTCCCCAAGGCTTATCTTTTACATAACCATAGTACAATTATAGAAACTAGAAAATTGATATTCATACACCGCTGTTCATTAAACTATATGCCTTATTTGAATTCCACCAGTTTTCCAAATAAGTTTTTTCTTGGACCACAACATTTGTAAGTCTTATAACTAATTCCCAACAGTTTTAAATGCCAGGGATATCCCATGACTTTCTAAATCCTAAGCTTCTCTTGAAAAATCAGACGATGAAGCAACACTGGGCCTGTGTTCCTGGCATTGAGAACAGCAGAATTGAATAGCACCTGTCCTCTGGAAAGGGCACCTGCTCTCCAATTCCTCCCTGTACTTTGACCCCCGATAAGACCAACTCTTCTGGTAATCTCTGCTGGCAGTAGCAGTCTAGCAACAACAGTCGCTATGTGTCACCTAACTGGCACTATTGTTTTTCTTACAGTAGAATTACGAGGAGAGTGGAACTATTAAAACACTCATGTCTATCAAAAGTAACAAAAATGAAAGGTACCTAAAGAGGAACACGTTTTGGGAAAAGTGAGAGAACTATACTTGTGGAAAAGAAGAGTATTCCTTCATATCCAATGTGCAGGCAGAGTATGCTTCTGTTTAGAACAGACACCCACAGTTTGCTCCTTTACAG
>CAUYON010016246.1:0-19445 GCA_963573935.1 Arctocebus calabarensis | reverse complement strand
CCATTCTTGAGATACTTTGCTAAGAAGAATATGTTCCAGCTCCATCCATGTAAACACAAAAGAGGTAAAGTCTCCATCTTTCTTTAAGGCTGCATAGAATTCCATTGTATATATGTACCACAATTTATTAATCCATTCGTGGGTCGATGGGCATTTGGGCTTCTTCCATGACTTAGCAATTATGAATTGGGCTGCAATAAACATTCTGGTACAGATATCTTTATTATGATGTGATTTTTGGTCTTCAGGATACATACCCAATAAAGGAATTATAGGATCGAGTGGCAGATCTATTTTTAGATCTCTAAGTATTCTCCAAATCTTCCCAAAAGGAATGTATTAGTTTGCATTCCCACCAACAGTGTAGAAGTGTTCCCCTTTCTCCACATCCTCGCCAACATCTCTGGTTTTGGGATTTTGTTGTGTGGGCTAATCTTACTGGAGTTAGATGATATCTCAAAGTAGTTTTGATTTGCATTTCTCTGACCATTAAGGATGGTGAGCATTTTTTCATGTGTCTGTAGGCCGTGCGCCTGTCTTCTTTAGAGAAGTTTCTCTTCAAGTCCTTTTCCTACCCTGCGATGGGATCACTTGCCCTTTTGTTGCCAATATGCTTGAGTTCTCTGTGTATTCTGGTTATTAAACCTTTGTCTGAGGCATAACCTGCAAATATTTTCTCCCATTCTGAGGGCTGTCTTCCTGCTACACTTACTGTGTTCTTAGCAGTGCAGAAGCTTTTTACTTTGATCAAGTCCCAGTAGTATATTTTTGATACTGCTTCAATTGCCTGGGGAGTCTTCCTCATAAAAAATTTACCCAGGCCAATTCCCTCGAGAGTTTTCCCTGCACTTTCTTCTAATATTTTTATAGTTTCATGTCTTAAGTTTAAATCTTTGATCGAGTGAGAGTCTATCTTGGTTAATGGTGAAAGGTATGGGTCCAGTCTCAGTCTTCTACAGGTCACCAGCCAGTTCACCCAGCACCATTTGTTAAATAGGGAATCTTTTCCCCACTGAATGTTTTTTTTTTTTGTAGAGACAGACTCTCACTTTATCGCCCTGGGTAGAGTGCCGTGGCGTCACACTGCTCACAGCAACCTCCAGCTCTTGGGCTTAAGCGATTCTCTTGCCTCAGCCTCCCTAGTAGCTGGGACCACAGGCGCCCGCCACAGCGCCCGGCTATTTTTTTTGTTTGTTTTGCAGTTCGGCCGAGGCCAGGCTTGAACCCGCCACCTTCGATATATGGGGCCGGCGCCCTACTCGCTGAGCCACAGGAGCAGCCCTATATTTAGCTTTTTAATTATAAATCACTGAATCAGAAATGGTCAAGGACACACATGACTCACCGAGTATGTTCACAGATCCCTTAGGGAGTCTGAAGAAGCTAACCTGGAGAAATAATCTAAATTCTGCTTCCCCCTTTGCCTTCTTTACCTCATTGCCCAATCTTTAGGGTCAAGAAGAAAGTAAAGAACACAAACGTGAAAATATTTTTATTGAGAGGAAAAAGAGAAATTTAGTCAATGTTCATAATCTGCCATCTATTCTACTATGTAAACTTAAAGAATTTCTCGTATCTGGGCGGCACCTGTGGCTCAGGGGTAGGGCACTGGCCCCATATACTGAGGGTGGCGGGTTTGAGCCCAGCCCCGGCCAAACTGCAACAAAAAATAACCAGGCGTTGTGGCAGGCACCTTTAGTCCCAGCTACTTGGGAGGCTGAGGCAAGAGAATCGCCTAAGCCCGGGAGTTGGAGGTTGCTATGAGCTGTGATGCCATGCCATTCTACCGAAGGTGGTAAAATGAGACTCTGTCTCTAAAAAAAAAAAGAATTCTTGTATCTATAATGTACCAATATCCCATTCAGTATTATCACCAACAAAACAGTATTTTAGGTCAAAGATCTTACGTTTGTATACTGGGAACACAGAAATAAGACGAAATAAGACTGAGTTAGCAAAATACAATTTTTCACCTGTCTTCCCCTATTGCTCCTAATAGTCACGATATTAAAATGTGCCTCTTTAGAACAATTTTAAATACCCTGCCAAGTAATAAATTTCCCCTCCACTGGCTGGTAAGTTTAGGTATAGAAAGTCTTGTAGAACAAAAAACACAAAACTCCCTTGTTGTGATGCTGTGGGTCCAGCCATTCTCAAGCCAGCTAAACCCAAGTTGTCCTAAAACCTCCCTTTAAGCTATAGTTTCCACATCCACATTTAATTCTTCTCAAAATTACAAGGCTCATTTTCTGCCTCTTCTACTTGTCTTCTAGATGAAGTTTGGTAATAGTAATAAATGAAATGGAAATCATAAAGAAGGAAAAGGAGGAGGAAATAGCCATAAAGTAACAATGTATTTGGATTCCACTGTTAATCACCTTTATAATTCTATTTGTTTTAAATGGTGCATCCTTTGCACTCTAGGTTCTGATATGTATGCAAAATAGAAGAAAGGCACAAGTAGAGACCCTGAAATGTCTGATACGTGTTGAAGACCCTGAACTCTCTCGAGTCTCCTCCTCTTGATCCCACTCATATCAGCAGTCTCATTTCAGCTCTCATTCAATCAATATAGGTATAATCATGATGGCCCAGCAGAGAATAACCCCAGGAAACCTATTAACGGATCACATGACAGAAACTTAGTTTCTTTCTAGAAGATATATTTAATAAATCTCCAAGGACAGAAATAAAAGCTCTCTGAAATAGGTATTGTGGTTCAATCTTCCATTACCCAAAGAAAATGGTCTCACACTATTAATAAGCCACATAAATAAAAAAGTGGTAAAGAGAATGATACCCATGGTAGCAGAGTACAGCAGAACTATTTTACATTATATTGAAAATGAAGTGAAATTTATTTTTTAAGTATTCCAGGGGGCCATCTTCTCTCTAAAAGCTTTCTCAGGCTGGGTGCAGTGGCACATGCCTATAATCCCAGCTCTTCAGGAGCAGGGTGAGAGGATCACTTAAGCCCAGGAGTTCTAGACCAGCATAGGCAACATAGAGAGACCTTATCTCTACAAAAATTTAAGAAATTAACTGGACATAGTGGTACGTATCTGTAGTCCCAGCTACTCAGGAGGCTGAGGTAGGAAGATCATAAGAGCCCAGAAGTCAACATTGTAATGAGCTATGATCACACCACTGCACTCCAGCCTGAGGAAGAGAGGAAGACCTCATCTCTTTAAGCTTTCCCAATAAAATATTATTTAGAAGATAGTATACTTAAATCCTCTTTCTTCTTTCTTCAAGATTTCCATGCTTTGGGGATATTTTCAATTCACAGTGGAAGTTTCCAGGGTTCATTTTGCCCCCTTCCATATAATCAACGAAACAGAAGTCAAATGTCCCACATTTGGGTCATCTTTTATGGGCATCAATAGCTTCCATTCATTGACTGCAATAACAAATATGCTGGGAGTAGTGTTCAGTTCATAAATGAGCTGACTCTACAACTTAATTTATAGATGACAAAGCTCCACTATCTCCTTTAATACAACAGCAAACCTATCTATTAACAAGTACAGAGGAGATAGGAGGTTAACACTATAACCAAAAGAAATAAACTCTGCAGAAAACAAAAAACATTTTAGAACTTTCCATCCATCCCTACAAATATCATTAAGGACTTAAACATTTTAAAAGTAAAATGGTTGGGATGCTCAGATTTCTTTTAGGACTAGGATAGCCAACCTCAGACAATAATGTACACAAGAATTATTCTATAGGGCTATATTCACAAAGCCACATACACAGAGTTTTATTGACTATTTAAGGGACTTCTATGGATGATGCTGACCAGGTGTGTGGTATTCTTACCTACTGTCTTGAGAGCTTAACTTCCAAAGAAATGCCTTATATCAATATGAAAAAGCTCACTGTCATCACTGTCATGGAGAAAAGAATTATAATGAAGTATTAACTCTTTTTTTCTACTTGGTCCTCTCACCTCAAATCTCAAGGTGTATCTATGAGTATTCAATAAGTACTTCTTAGGAATTTCAATCAAAAGAACCACAAAACAGAGACTTGCCTTCTCTGGAAGGTCCAGCCTGAGTCCTGGAGGTGTGGACACCAAAGAGCAAAACTTAGCCTGGAGCATCATGTACCAAAGGTGGGGGAGGGTCTGGTCTTAAATTGTGCATTAACTTTCCTTCCTCCCCCTAGAAGTCCCAAGGGAAGAGAAGAAGTGACGGCAAAATTAGAACCCTCCTACTTTACTCTATCAGGGCAGGATACTGATAGAGTAAAAATGGGTGCTGACACAGCCTGTGATGCTCTTTCATTACCTGGTAAATGAAGGAGCATTTGGATGTCATTAAGTACGCATCACCCAAGGAGACAGACCTAATAAACTTGGATGTGCTAGGAATAAGGTAGTGGAATGACAATGAAAAAAGCTTTTTAAGAAAATTAGTCTTTCTTCACTACCTATAACAGCACTAATAAAACTACCATGTAATTATTAGCATTTACTTCTAATTAGTAATTTCAAACACACCACTAGGAATCATTCTAAAAGTTCACCACCAAGTAATCTCTCACAATTCTCACTTGGTATATACTCTACAAATTCAAAAACTTCAAAGGATATTTGAAAAGAAGTATAATCAGAGAATTTTGGAGGATGGGGAGGCAAAAAGTATAAAAAATAAAAAACACAGGAACAACAAAAACACCACTCTACATTTTCTTACCATAACTAACCAACAAGATGCACAGCTATTCACGATATGCTTACAACTTTCTCAATAAAGTGTAAGTAACACAATTTTATAGACTCTAGTATGGCTAAACTAGTCACATATTCATATAAAAATGAATGAAGCAAAATCAAAAGAAAAAATTTTTTTCTTACAAAATAAGAAGAGAGAATCATCGTACAACCAGCCAAAATGGACGCCAGCACAACATCAGGTGGGATTTCCGAACCACTTCTTCCAAGGATAGGGGTAAACATTTCAAATACTGCCCAAATGAGGTACATCGCATAAATATAAGGAACAAACATCCCCAAAAGGTAAAAGGCAATAAATTTTCCTTGGGCACCTAAAGAAAAGAGGAAAAAAAACCCACACATCTATGAAATTCTACAGTAAGATACAGATTTTTATAGTACCAACATACCTTGGCACATAACAGAAATGAGCTTAGATGTAATGCTTACCCCTTGAGGTACATGTTGTCTAGTGCAATAAGAGACTTTTACTCGGAGAGAATAAAACACAAATAAGAATTAAGCAAAATACACAAATAATATATTAGTATGTGTTCATAAACATTAAGAAGGGGTGGGGTATAATGTATAAGATAATTTGTGTGGTATGAAAATTTTAAAAAACAAACAGCAATAATTAAAAGAACCTATTAAAATAAAAGAAACAGTCCCTGGGGGGAGCCTTATTTATGTATTTTAAAGTATTATCCTGTTTGTATAAAAATCAAAAATGCCCTACCATGCAGCTTTAAGTCCTTGTGCACGCAAAGCTTTGTGAGCAATGGAAATGCTACCCAGACAGCACTAATGAATGCCGAGCAAAGTCCTTGATAAGTGAGCATTACAAGAAAACCACAATGGATAAATAGTGAGATGTCAAAAAATACTTCTCCCAGATACTGGTCACTGGCATTCTGAAAGAAAAAAATATATATACACACAGTCTCATTAACCATTCACAAAGATTTTTTATTGTAATAAAATTTCCATCATTCAAGATGGCTACATTCTGTATAAAGCATGGTCTACTCATTAAACTGACAAAGTAAATACTAACAAAGCTACCTACTATCATAAAGTAATAAATTCTAATTGCTACACAGGAACAGGCAATGTTAACAATATGGAGTAAAAGTGATTAACATCACTTGCATTTAATCTGTGCTTTTCTTCCACAAGCCTGTAAGTAATTTTTGAAATATTCCAAAATAGAAGAAAAGACTCTCCTAAAAGCATTAATTTCTGTAATCTTTTCTGTTGATGCAACTTCCAAAGACTGTTTCAAGCTCACTGGAAAAATGATCTGTCAAGAACATTACAAACTGCTATAGCACCACCAATAACACACCTACAAAAGGGCAGGATGTTTAAGGCAATACCATCTGGGGTTTCACATGATCTTTTTTTTCTTAGTCTTTTCTATCTCCAAATAGTCTGGTATGTTTTCCCTACTTTGTTGTCCTAATGTTTGTTACAACAGACCCTACTTCAAGAACTCAAAAGAGTTTCTGTCACTTGTTTTCAAAACAAGTCAAAATTCACTTGACAAACCCCAACCACCTTAGATAATGAAAGATAGGCTATAATTGCTAAATACAATTGATCAAGAGGCTTGGTCTTTGAAAAGAAAGAAGCATTTCTCAAGATTCAATCTGAAGCTGAATGCCACTCAAATACTTAAAAACAAAAATCTCAGCAATAAAAACTGAAATAATGGAAAAAGTTTCGGGCGGCTCCTGTTGCTCAGCGAGCAGGGCGCCGGCCCCATATACCAAAGGTAGCAGGTTCAAGCCCGGCCTCGGCCGAACTGCAAATACAAAAAAATAGCTGGGCGCTGTGGCGGGCGCCTGTAGTCCCAGCTACTAGGGAGGCTGAGGCAAGAGAATCGCTTAAGCCCAAGAGCTGGAGGTTGCTGTGAGCAGTGTGACGCCGAAGCACTCTACCCAGGGTGATAAAGTGAGACTCTGTCTCTACAAAAAAAAAAGAAAGAAAGAAAATGTTTTATATTAAGTACCCAAACTAAATCAAAGATAAAACAAATATCCCTTAAATCTATTCTCATCCTTGCCTCTATTCATCCTGCCCTTCCTTGCCCTATTCCAATCCTTTCTATACAGTGTTACCAGTTTTCTTACTAAATCACTAATTCTCTCATGTACTAACCTACTCAGAAAATTTTAATGGTGGTCCCACTGATTTTAAGGGTCATGCTCCAACTTTCCCCTGGCCTACTTTTCCAGTTATCGTACTGTCACCTTGTTTTCACAACATTGAACTTTTTATTAGCTGCGATACAAATGCATTTTGCATATTCCTACCTTGGACATCAACCTGCTCTCTATCTGGTAAACCTCAACTTATTCTATAAAACCCCATTCAAATGTCACCACCTTCTTCATGAAGCCTTCCTGACCTACCCAAGCAAAAGTCACATCTCCTTCCTGGTATTCCCATAGCACTGTGTATATGTCACTCTCACTTCATCCCGCAATGTACTGCGATCATTGTAACTCCTACATCTTCCCAAATGAAATGGTGAGCTCCTCAAAGAGAGCACATTCTTACAAATCTCTGTATCATCAGGCCTTAGCACAGTACAATTACCACTTAGTGATTAAAAAAATGAAAATGAAACACATTATTTTTTCCATTGTGCTTTCAGCCTAAAGTGTTTTCAGACAACTAAAATTAGACAAAGTAAACGGAATTTTACTAAGCATTTCTATCCCGCTTCTGCCTCAATCAATAATTGTCAACCACACTCTGGTTACATACATTTGCACTAAGAATAAGTATGTGAGATTGAATCCCATGATATAATTTTTGGAAACTGAAGCCACTAAGATAAAAGTACAAACTCAACCATAAGCAGATGGCTAACCTCAAAGAACCTGTTTCAACAAGGCCTACTACAGGCGAGGGCTCCTAAGATCACATCCTAGTATTAACTGAGATCAAGGTTCACATACTAAAGACCATGCTTGTGGAAGGATACTGAATTACAGTCTTCCACGTCTCCATTCTAATCCCTATCAGGACAAACTGAAAAAAGGCAGGTCTACATCGGCTGTCTTGAAAACAACAAAGCTAAGAAAGATTTTCTCTTTTTACTCACTTAGAAACCATAATTCTTTCACTGCAGTTTATTTTTAGTCCTATTATTTCATAGCCTTAATTTCTAATTTTATCGTTGCCACACAAGTTTATACATTTGAAATCATAACATTATGGACAATATTCTCTAAAATTCATTATAAACCATTTGGAATTCTATTTCCTTTCCCTCTTTTTTCCTTAATAATGCGTCTTTAACCACAATATGACACATGCATGCTATCCACATCTGTGTCACCACATAAAGGAAAAAAAAAAAGTCAGGGGAAAAACTAATGAGAAAATTGGAAGTCCAGCATTCTTTCAGGCAACAAATACTATGTGTTAGAGTTGTGTGTGAGGCACTGCCTAAGCATAGAGAATATAGCAATGAATAAAATAATCCTTGTCCTCAAGAAGTATATATCCCAGCGGAGAACAGAGATACAAACATAAATAACTGCAATCTTTTAAGACAGGAGATCATATTTGGGAGTCCATTATAGACTTTCTATTCAATTCCATTTATGTATTTGCTTATTAACACACTAATTTCATACTACTTTAATTATTACAGCATTAAAACTGATTTTAGTACCAGTGGTATAAACCCCCTGCATATTAATTTTTCATATTCAAGAACACTTTGTCTACTTTCAGACACTTGTATTGCAATACAAATTTTGGAACTTGCTTATCAGTTGCCACTGATTGTCTATTGATTTTTTTGTGTGTGTGGTAAGACATTTATAATATACTCTTAGTTGTTTTGAAATGTACCCTTGCATTGTGTACATAAGGTGAGACCCAGCCAAATACCCTCCCTCCAAATGTAGATTTAACATTTATTTAAATAATCTCAAACTTGGATAAAATTAATTTAAATAAATTCAAATGGATCTCTTTTTTAAAAATTTATGTTCTATTTACAATCTATCAAAATAACTTCTTCTCTGATATATTTCAATGTACCTTTATGATGTTGAAAGTCACTACTTTGTCCTGCCAAGTAACATTTTTTATCAAACATAACACATGCCACTAAAAATTTTTGGCTTCCAAGGGTAAACAGAGATCAGTTGATGTTTTCGGCAGGTGTGGTTGTCCTTTAGCAAGAACTACTGTGGATAGAATTCTTGCATAATGGACCTGCACTTTACTTTTAGCATTAAAACAACCTGAAAAATAGTTGTGTTGTAGCTTGTTTAAAAAAAAAAAAAGAGGTCCTTTCTTTTAATGGAAAATTGCAACAAAAGCTAAATAAGTTTCTTTAGAATTTCTGGAGCACATCATATTTTATGGCCAAAGTAATGTACATATTGAGAATACTTCCAATTCACCTAAGATTCTTAGTATAAAAAGTAAAAACATAATTTACTTTACTCTCTATTGTGAAAAATATCAGTTTTGATGTTGTTATTATGACAAAATGACCATTATTTGTTTACATAGTTAGTCTTTGTATAGTCATTTCATTTTTGACCCTCCATGATTTTTATTTCATCTGACTTTTTAAGTGTTGTAGTATCGTGAATTCTAAAAGTGCTGTGTGGTTTTATGACACTGAATATAAGTTGTCAACTGCATATAAATTAAGTTGCTGGAAAAAAAATAAATAAATAACTGGGTGAGCCCAGGAAAGGTTGGTAGATATAAGAGCATATTTACAAACTTGCAGCAAATTCAGTAGAGACAGAGGGCTGTGCTAACAAGCCTTCTGTCACCACCAACCTGAACACTGTCAACAGACCATGTTTATAACCTCATTTGAATTCTGTAACACATACGCAGTAAGAAACTTTCCAGATAAATTAACACAGTGTGGGAGCATTTTCTATAATGATGTTGAACAATTGTTGATAGTTCAAAAGGCCAAATACAATGAATCCCACTTGAGTTTGTTTTCAGTCATCAAAAGCAGTAGAAAGAAATCAATAAATATGCCTAACACTTACCATGTAATAAAATCTTTTTGCAAGGGTATGTACAAATATTATTTTGGCTACAGCTGCACTTCCATACAGACAAACGGAGACATAAAAGTGGTTATACCATGAGAGAGACTGTCCAATAAGAGAGATGAACACTGCTATAATGAGAACAGTAACAAGGCTAGTGAACCAGCTAATCAGAGTGATGCCAAGTCCACACAAGAAGTCCTTCATGTAGTTATCAGCTAATGAAGAGAAAACAAAAAGTTGAAATCACTATCTTGATCAAAGCAATTATATAACCAGTCAGCAGAACTAAACAAGCAAATGTTAAAACAAAAAAATTCCCCATTTCCTATCACCAAAAAGAACTGAAATGTCCTGAGTTTTGTTAAATACTACAATAGGGAAGTATCAAAGAATAATATTCACACAGCATTTATTGTGAGTTGGTGGACACTAAAGATTCAAAGAAATAAATAAGTTCTTCTAAAAACAGTATAAATATCACCTCTGGAATGCTTTGTGTATCAAAATATTAGCTAGAAAGGAAAGTAAAGTTCCATATAAAATACCACTAAAAGACACTAACAGGAAAATAAGGGCAGAGGAATAATACAATAACTGGGGATAAAGGATTATTTAAATTGCTGCTAAATACAGTAGAACCTCCTTGGCTGACCACCTCCCTATATTGACTACTTCCTTAAACTGACCTAATTTTCATAGTCCAGACATGCACCACACGTATGTATCAGCATAGCAGGCCTACTTCCTCTTTTTGACCACCTTTGTATGTTGACCAGTTTGTTACAGTCCCTTGAATGATCAACTTACAGAGGTTCTACTGTATTTTATCTTGTAATAGCACATAACAACTTAGACTCTAAAATACTTCATTCAAAAAGAAACGTTTTAAATAGAAGGAATCAATTTAACCAAAAGCAGCTCAATCATACTTTAGAATACCATTTGGCTATTGGTCTGTGGACAAAACTTTTTAAGAAGATCTTTCTTTGAAAGTTAATCTTTACAAACCATTTTTCAATACCTTCCATGCAGTACTTCTATGGACTACCTACATACACAAAAACTGTCTGCTTCACCAAGTATTAATTTAATGCTTATTTAGAAATTTCTGGCAATATTAGGTAAATATTATTTTTTTAACATTTCTAACTTCTTGGGAAGACATAAGTAAACCAAAATACAAAACTTTAAGCAAATCCTATACTCATGCCAGTTGCTTTTAAGTTTTAAAGGAAAGTACTTACTCTTATGTTTGGGCTGCAACAATTTTTTGCCCAGGTATAAAACAACAGCCATCACCACCATGTAGTTTATTATTGAGCCAATACGAGAGGGGTAGGCAATGACAAACAGGCCAAGCACATCAAAAAAGACCATGTTTCCATGTTGATACTTAGAAGAAGAAGCCAGTATATCAGATGTAGCTAGATATTTAAGAATTGCTAAAATATTATCACCTATTAGTAAAAAAAAAAAAAAAGAAAAGAAAAAGAAAAAGTTGAATAAAGTATTTAAATGTAGATGATCTAGATGTATAACTATTTGAAACAGAAATAAACCATCTACGGTTTGCATAAAGAAATAGCTAGAAAGAGTGTGAACAGAAATAACTTTCTACCATCCTACTGCTTTCCCTCACTTTTCTTACTAAATTTCTCAAACATAGTCCATATTCCCTACTGTCTTTCCTCCCCACTTAGAAGCTCAGCCAGTGGGTCCTTGTACTTTCCCTGCTAGCAGAACCAGTCTCTGATTAGTTCTAACTATACCGTTACTGTTGACAAACCCAAAGACTGTTTCTTAGTTGCCATTCATTTCATACATATTAACTGTACCAGACATTCTTTTAGATACCAGAAACTCACTAGTGAACAAAGAGACAAAGGCCTCTCATGAACTTCACAGACACTGAACAGTTTGTTACAAATGTATTCAAAGTCAGTAAGGAGAGGTAGGAGAGTCTCAGAGAAATACATCATGGGAGACTAATGGAGTTTTTGGAAGTCAGGGAAGCATCCTTGAGGAAGTGGTATTTATAGCTAAAAGATGAATAAGAGCTAGATACAAAGGGAGAGACTGTCCAGACTGACAGAACTGTGTAGATGAGGCCCTGGAAAAGGAAAGTTCCAAAAAAAGAAAAACAGTCATAAATGAAGAGAGTATTTAGCAAAGAAGCTAGAGAAGCAGTGAAAGTCATATCAGGCAAACAGAAGTTTATAATAAATATGTTATACCAATCAATAAATGAACAAGTTTAAACTTTAATGCAGGACCAATAAGAAGCCCTGAATGATTTGCATTTCTTGCTATTCATCCCATTGCTTGCTTTCCCGTCTTCTCCGAAACTCAGTCCTCCACCTTTGCCTCACTCTTCCCCAAAACTTCCATTCTTCATACTTGAATTGTTTTCTCTATGCCTTTAATTCCCAAACCCAAATACCTAAGTCTGCCAAGAGCTCTAACACGGTATCTGTTTTCATCAGGTTGGTTTATAGACCCCCCTCCACCTTACAGGTCTAGCAAACTCCTGGTCACTTTCCCCTCTCCCAT
Organism: Arctocebus calabarensis; assembly: GCA_963573935.1. Classification (NCBI taxonomy): domain Eukaryota; kingdom Metazoa; phylum Chordata; class Mammalia; order Primates; family Lorisidae; genus Arctocebus; species Arctocebus calabarensis. The sequence goes on along the minus strand of CAUYON010016246.1, from coordinate 7,121 downwards.
TGCCACTCGGAATGAGGGTCACCTTGCCATCGCAGTCAATAGCATCACCTTTCCCCAGCCAGTAAAGCAGTGGTTCTCAACCTTCCAAATGATACAACCCTTTAATACAGTTCCTCATGTTGTGGTGACCCCCAACCATAAAATTATTTTCATTGCTACTTCATGTGTAAAGGTTTCTACTAAGTAAAGCCTTTATATTCTGCTATCATTTTTGCTAACACACATCTGACGCAACCCCTCTATCCCACCTGTCAAGTTCCTTACATTTATATTCAAAATGTATATAGTTTTCCATCTCTCCCCCTTTTGTTTCTATCTTTTGTCAACAACACAGTCCAGGTCCTCACTTTCCCACCTTAAAATATCATCAGAACAACCCTGATTCCTGGCTCTCCTCCCACCATCCATTCCACACCGCATCACCAGACTAACAGCATTGAAAACCATCTTAATGAGTTCATTCACAGACTCAAGTCTTCAATGATTCTTTATCCTTACAGCATCTTCTTGCTGATTTTTAAAGCCTAAAAGTCTACATTTGTCTTAACCCAATATACTTCTACCTCATTTCTCTCTGTTTCTGAAAATACTACTTCCATTCTAGTCTGACAGTCTACTCACCGACAGCCTCCCACACCAAACACACCCTACTCATGCTGTGCTCTTACCTGAAATGTCCACTTTTCTCCACAGGCCAAATCTTGCCAACTTTTAAGGCTCAGTATCGGACTCATCTCCTCTGACTACTTCAAATCTCTCTAGAAAGCACTTGCATTCCCTTTCCTCTGTGTCCTCCTCTGACACCAGTCCTATCAACCTCTCACCTGCCTTTAATACCCAACTGTAGATCAATGTTACTGTTTTCTATATCTGGGCAGCCTGCCCAAATATGTCCTGGTGCCACCTCCAATTTATAGCTTTCTCTTTGGCCACATTCTTATTGTTCAGCAATACTACTTTAAGCTTGGGGCAGTTCCCTTTTCATTTCCTCACAGTGAATATTCCTGTGGTCTTAATTGCTAAACTAGACTGCAGGACTAAAATTTAAGAACTCAGCTCTCCAATTCCGAACCCCTGACTCATTCACACTGCATGTGGCCTCTCTAATGCACAGGCCACAGAATTTTTATAAATTTATACATCCCTAATATTTCATCTCACTGTGTATCAAAAGTCTAAATTAGAATACCAACCTGCTCTCTGAATGGAATCTGTTAGAATTCTGTCCGCTGTGTCATACTTGGTGTGATAAATGTATCCATTCTCAATAAAAGCTAAGTCTATTCCTAAGACATACAAAAAAAAAAATCATTTTGTTTTAAAGATCAACCTTGCTCTATGGCCTATTTGTTTAATGTATTAAATTCCTAAGACAAAATTTCAAAGAAGTGGCAAGACTGTTTTGTCACATTTATGCATAAATTCTCTTCCAAATTCTTACCCAATATATCTACAGCTATGATACATAATTCTAAAGACAGTGATTAAGGCAGTATACTATTCCAAAGGGAGACATTATCAGTCACAACAGCAAAGAGAAGGAATATTGAGTTTGGGAGGCCGTCAAAACTTTGTTATCTACATCCTTGGCAGGCCAAATTTTAACTTCAAACAAGCTATAAGTACAACTCACTGAGAGAGCTGGCAAAGCAAGACAACAACAACGAAAGGTCATAGACCCTTGAAGGATCTATTACCATCTTTCGGGAATGAAGTGCTGGACAGTTCTCCCCTATTCTTCTGTCACATCATGAGGCAAGAAGACGTGTTCTAGAAGAGCCGAGCATTTAAATTTATGGAGTTTTAAAAAGGAAAACTTTAGGAGCTCTTTAGTGAGTCAGAATGCATAGCTCTCCCATAAAGAATCCGTTCTCAGAAAATGCTGGTGATTCATAAACTTTCAACAAGTAAAACGTGCTTTTCATAAATTAATGTTCCACAAAAGTCCCATAAACATTGACGAAATACCTGGAATGTTTCCAAAATCCCTATAGATACGGAAGTCAGTATCTGAAGGAATGATGCCACTCTGAAAAACCTCCTGAGCCACCACAGAAGCAAAAGGGTGCTTAGCTGCTGAAACATAAGCTTGAACCAACCAAGGATTTTCAGGACCTGAAATGAAACGTGACAACACAATATATGGTTAATCTGGCAATTTTGTATACATACTAGAAATAGTCATAGTGATGGTGTGGAAAGCAATTTCCAGAATATATCTTTTAATCCCTTTTACTGTATTTTCCAACATTGCTCTGACAAATGTGCATCACTTTCTTTTTCATTTTTAAAGATAACTTTTAATGGCTTTTTTTCCCATGTATACATTAATGCATTTATGGGGTACAATGTGCTGATTTCATATAGAATTAGGAACGCTCACATCACACTGGTTAATATATACCTCATCTCATTTACTTATTGTGTTAAGCATATTGCAAGGGTACATGTTCGACCTATTCTATATAGAGTATAAATGTGCATCACTTTTAATAGGTAAAATAAGGCTCGGTGCCTGCAGTTCAGCAGCTAGGGCACCAGCTACATACACCAGAGCTGGCAGGTTTGAATCCAGCCCAGGACTGCCTAACAACAACAAATACAACTAAAAAATAGCTGGGCGTTGTGGCGGGCACCAACAGTCCCAGCTTTTGGGGAGGCTGAGGCAAGAGAATCGCTTAAACCCAAGAGTATGAGGTTGCTATAAGCTCTGATGCCACGGCACTCTACCCAGGGTGACAGCTTAAGACTCTGTCTCAAAAAAAAAAAAGAAGATAAAATAACTTCTATAAAAATGAAATTATTTTAAACTATAAATTAACAGCACTACAAAAAGTTTGTCTAAAGATGAAAAGTCATTCATAAATCTATCATCCTAAAATAACCATTACCAATTTTAATCTTCAATTTCCTTACTAATGTATGATTGTATGTATACAACTATACTTACTGAGTACATACACTTTGTACAGCGTTCTTCCATGTAACATTATATTAAATGCATTTTCCTGTGTTGCTAGGTACACCTTGAGTATACCTTATCGGAAATGTTTGGGACCAGACGTGTTTTGGATTTTGAATATTTTTCAGATTTTGGAATATTTACATTATACTGATTGAACACCCCTAATCCAAAAAAACCAAAATCTGAAATGTTCCAATGAGTATTTCCTTTGAGGAGCAAGTTGACTCTCAAAATGTTTCAAATTTTGGAGCATTTTGGATTTTCTGATTAAGGATGTTCAACCTGTATAACAATGATCATTTTATTTATTTTTCTGCAGAGATAAAATCTAGGAAAAGTTATCTTTATTCCAGATTGCTACGCCCCAGCTAATTAAGTAGGAAACCGTAAAAGGGAAAAAAGAGATATTAAGGGATACATGGCACCTCTTGCCCCACACGTTCCAAATTCATTTATTATTTAGTTTAGGGTTGGAAGTTCAAATAATAGTTATTTAAAAAACTATTTCAATATATCTCTTGACAGAGTCTGAATCCTAAATATTTATGTTAGATCTTTCACATTAAATAAAAACAAATCTTGAGTGCAGTACCAACTTTTCTCACCAGATAGAATAGCTGATTATAAGTGAAATGACAAACAAGCACTTAATAAATTAATGATTCTTAAGAGATGAAAAGACATTTAGAGACAAATATTTCCACTAAAAATAGTAATATATCTGGTTTTATATCCTATAGATACCCCTGCATTTATGTGTTTCCCTGGGAAAGTCACTCAAATTGGAAGTTTAGTTTTCATCATCTAAGATATCACATGTTTGTCATGAAGGTTAAATGAGATTACACATGTCAAATGCTTTGCACACAGTAGAGTTTTATGCTAATATAGTTTTACACCTTCAAAGCTATTACTCCAATATAGACACGTATTCAATTAACATCATAAAAAATATTTTAACAAATAAAAAATATATATATTTTAACAATATACAAATACATTTACAAAATCTGCCGATTAAAAGACTCCAACAAAGTCTATAGTACATATAACAGAATTTATAGATGCTTGCAAAAGTTTATAGTTTGGTTTATAGTTAAACATACTGCTTTAAGAAATATCATTAATATAAAAGTATGATTTATATTATCTCCATTATAGCAAGAAAAAACAATTCATAAAATAAAATATCTTTTAGGCATTTATTATACCAAGTATTTAAATGATAATTCTTATTATGACATAAAAATAATGCTCTTTTAGTGACAAAAGATAGATTTTATTAGCCCAAGGACTACTGAAGAGCTTCCAAGAAGTTCCAGGATAAAATCTAGCTATCCTTTCTGAAAAATAAATAGAACAGTAGCAATCTCTGGGTATCCTTTAAACATAAACATGAACATTCCATTTATGTTAACTGAGCCTTAAGTAAATGACTTATTACAAATAAAAATAAACAAATTTTAGAAACTAGGCAAATGGCTTTTTGCTTGTGTATATCTGAGAAACTACACCATGAAGTACATATTTTAATGACTATTTCGAACATAAATAAGCCAAAATGTTCATTCTTAACCACGGAAGCAAACTTACTTCTGAAAAGAATCTACACAAACAGTATATAAGCACACAGAGCTTAGAGATAAACTAAGAATATCATCTTGGGCAGTGCCTGTGGCTCAAAGGAGTAGAGTGCTGGCCCTATATGCAGGAGGTGGTGGGTTCAAATCCAGCCCAGCCAAACAAAAAAGGAATATCTTTTTATATTCTATGGATCAAAATGTGAAGGTCTCTTTTACATATGTAAAGGAACACAAAAATTTTCATTAATTTGGGATATATCAATACCACATAACTATGCACATATGTACACCTTCAAATACATTTTAACAATGCTTAGAGACAATATACTTTCTAGCCCCAATGACTGTAAAGAAAATAAAAACTTAATATGAAAATTACTTTTCCTTTTTTAAAATAAAATTGTTTCACCTGCACCCTTCTAAGATGAACCATAGGTGTGGACCCACCAATTACTCTCTCTCCAACCATCCTCCCCCCTCCCCTGCCCTCCCTTATCCCTTTCCCCATATTCTTGGGTTATAGCTGGTCACATGAAAACTATAAATTAGTTTCATAGTAGGGTACAGGTAAAACTTACTAAATGTAGAATATAAATGTCTGAACACAATAACTAGGAAAATGCCATGAAAGCTATGTTAACCAGTTGGATGAAAATATTTCAAATTGTATATAAAACCAGCACATGTACCCCATGATTGCATTAATATACACAGCTATGATTTAATAAAAAAATAAAATAAAATAAAATAAAATAAAATTGTTAAGTGGAAAAACAAAACCAACACTCCTTGTTGCAACAAGTACTGAGCTCTAAAAGGTTCAAAGTTAAGAATCTCTTGGGTTGTTCCCCAGTGTAACAAAATGTGTTAAGTTTTCTCTCTTTATTCAGGAAATCTGATCATCTCCAGTGTCTTGTCTTAAAAAATGCTTTCCCAGATACTAGGTGGCCATGATGGTGAAGTTCTTCCTGCTGCCCACTTCGCACCTGATGTAACCATACAGGTTGGTACCTTGGAGCACCACAACGATGATAACCACCACCAACTACTTTACCCTGAAGGAGAAGAGAGCACTAAAACCAAATAACACCCACAGCACTGGATAGGCAATAAGTCTTAACCAAAAGATTCTTGATTCAGCCTCTGAAACAGTTTTATTCTCTTAAGTGGATGCCTTCCTGGACTCAAACACCCAATGGCTCTTTCCATCTTCACCAATATGATTCCACCAACTTGACAGACCAACCATTAGTCTACTTGTGACATTCTTCACTGCCAACGTCACACGACATCAAGATAACTGTCACCATACAGGCAATAAAGCTCAACCTTGTGAGCTGGTGAGCAATTCAGAGAAAAGACATGATAACTACACTGACTCAAAAAAAAAAAAACAAAAAAACAACAAAAAAAAGATGCCACTGGACATGATTTTGGATTTTTTTGGTCTGTTAGCTGTCTCCTCTCTTGCATCAAACAGTGAAACATCTTCAATGTCATCATTATTGTCCTGCTGCAACGTGGCAGCCCTGACAATGATCCTTTTGATAGCTGCTTAGCATTTCACTAAATATATCATAAAGTTCCTTACTACTATTTATAATTTACCATTATTAAGAATTTTGTGTTAACATCTTCACACACAGACAGCTTTTTTCAAAATTGGGAATTTTTCCCTTTAGGATAGTGGGATAAATTGTACTACTGTTCCAAATTATTCACTCTTCTCTCCCTAAAAAAGGAGTATACATTCCTACCCTTGCCATGCAACTTTTAAAGGCTCCCTGTAGAATTAGTACATACTTTCCTATACCCTCTTAAATGTGGGCTTGGTTGTGTGACTTGCTCTGGCCAAGAGATTGTGAGCAGGAAGGATATGACCCTAAAAGAAGCAGACTTTTAAAAGCCGTTATATCATTCATACCTATCTTTAACTTTGGTTATGAGGTCAATACATCCCGAATGGTGGCTCCTCCTTCAGCCTGGACCCCAGAATGAGTAAGACACAGGGAATATAACAACCATGATACATAACTGCAGTTCTTCAGAAACCAAAATGTTATATGAGAAAGAAATGAGCCTCTTCTGTGGCAAACCACTGAGAATTAGAGGTTGTTATAACACAACTTAGCAACACATTGATGTAAAAAGATCAAGTAACTATTATTTCAGAGAATCTAAGAATATTTCTTTAATAACCTTACAGATTATCAAATTACTATTCAATATTTTAAAAATGACCCCCCAAAAGCAGGGGGAGCACTATAAAAATAGACCCATATGTGATCCATGTATTGGAGTTATCAGACACAGATTTTAAAATAATTATGATTACTATGTTTTAAAAACACAGATGATGATGACAGCACACAGGGAGGAGCCAAGATGGTGGCCGAGTAACAGCTTCCTTGCAACTGGGCTCAGTGAGACTAGGGAGAGAAGACTTCAGGCATCTCTGGCTGGTGAGATCTGCCCAGAAACATCCCTTTGGGGACACAGGGAGACAGCGTGAGACTTCTGGACCCCCGAGGAAGGCAAAAGCAGTGGAGATCTGGCAAGTGGTTGCATGTGTT
>CAUYON010016245.1:0-19550 GCA_963573935.1 Arctocebus calabarensis | reverse complement strand
CACCGTTTGGCTAAATGAGTAGATAAGGACAATTTGGGCTGGGAGTTCTAGGAGTAGTGATTGACCAGTTCTTTGCTTAAAAGCTTGGGCTGGCGTCTGTACCTTTTCCCCTAGGGTTTTGCCACTGCTTGCAAAACTGGGGGGACCTTCTTGGTGTGGTGGGGTTAAGTGGCTCTGTCTTATTTTCAGCTGGTCTTTAGACCCTAGAGAATCTGTTACTCTGGATTGATATCTGAGCTTTTATTTGTATCCTTGGGGTCGCAGGTTGCTCCAATAGGGTTGATGTGCGTTCCTCGACCTTGTCTCTTGACTCAGCTCCAAACCATTGGCTTTCTTGCTAAATTTCTGTCCTTTAACTCTCCTTCTGGACAGGAGTGTCTGCAGAAAGCTGGCTAGAGACCGCCATCTTGGCCCGAACAGCCTGTCCTTTGTCTTTTAACAAGTTTGGGTTAATATGGTACCGTGCAGAATGACAATAGCTTGTGTATATACTGTATGTAACCTTGCTTAAAATATTCCTGTCATCCTCCTATATTTTTGTCTTGCTTTAGCATAATGGTCATGGGGAGTTAACTTGCCTAAATGTCAGGGTTGCATCATCCAGGCCATTGGCAGCTGCTTGGGGAGTCAATTACTCTTCCCTGAAGTTTGGTGTTTTAACCAAGTCTGAAAGAGTCATGACCCAGTAGAGGGGGCACTGACCAAAATGAGAAAGGAAGTGGTTGAGAAAATCAAAGATGCTCAAAGTTTGAGGTCTAATACATGTATTATTGTCCAAGATAGCAAGTAAGCTTCCCTAGGTAATATTTTAATATCATGGGCACCCCAATATATGGGTAAGGAGGATGGATTGTTATGAATAGCAGAGCAGAAGATGCCTGAATAGTGGGAAAAAACATCCCTGTTAGTTGAAGACTGCATTGGTAATCTTTTGAATATGCCTTCTTTCACTTAGCATATTTTTAAGGTTCATTCATAGTGTGACATATAGATTGAATAGTATTCTGTTTTATAGATAGCAGAGTTTGTCCTTTAAGCAGTTGTTGGGCATGTGGGATTGTTTTCCAGATTTGGCTCTTATGGATTAATTTTGCTATAAACATTTGCATATGGTTCTTTCTGCAGATATTAGTTTTCATTTCTCTAGAAGAAATACCTAGAAATGAAATTGCTTGATTGGATGGTAGGTTTATGTTTAATCTTCTAAGAAACTGTTGCAACTCTTTTCCAAAGTTGTAACATTTGGAGGCCAGGCACAATGGCTCACACCTGTAATCCTAGCAATCTGGGTGGCAAAGGTGGGTGGATTGCCTGAGCTGAGGAGTTTGAGACCAGCAATAGTGAGACCCCCATCTGTAAAAATATAGCTGGGCATTATGGCGGGCACCTGTAGTCCCAGCTACCAGGGAGGCTGAGGCAAGAAAATCAGACTTTGAGTCCAAGAGTTTTAGGTTGCTGTGAGCTATGTCATTGCACTCTACTGACGGTGAGGGCAACAAAGTGAGACTTTGTCTCAAACAAAACAAAACAAAACAAAACAAAACAAACCCTAAACCCCAAACCCTCCAAAACCCCTGAAGTTATAACATTTTACATTCCAAACAGTGATATATGAAGGTTCTGGTTTCCTTATATGCTCACCAGCATTATTGTCTTTATTCTTGATTATAGCCATTCTAGTGGATGGGAAGTGGTGTTTCATTTAATTTGCAGTCCTGCATGGTTAATGATGTTAAGAATTTTTTTCATGAGTTTATTAGTCATTCTTACACCTTCTTTAGTGAAATGTTTGTACATATTTATAGACCCTTTAAAAAAATTGTTTGGGATTCAGTGAGGGTACAGTTAAGTTACTTTGATTGCATTTGTTAGGTAAAGTCCCTCTTATAATTGTATCTTGCCCCAAAGAGGTGTGCCATACACTGTGACCCCCCCACCCCCTTTCCCTGCTCCCTCATTCTCCTACTGCCCACTTTGTATTAGATCATCTACTGCCTTCATATTAGAATTGAGTACGTTGGATTCTTGCTTCTCCATTCTTGTGATATTTTACCAAGAAGGTGTTCCACTTCCATTAATACAAATGATGTAAAGTCTCCATCTTTTTTAGTGGCTGAATAGTATTCCAAGGTATACATATGCTATAGCTTGTTAATCCATTCTTAGGCTGTTTCCACATTTTGGGGATTGTAAATTGAGCTGCGATAAACAGTCTAATGTAAATGTCCTTATGATAAAAGGATTTTTTTTTTTCCTTCTGGGCGGATGCCTAGAAATGGGATTGTAGGATCAAATGGGAGGTCTGAGTTCTTTGAGGATCCTCCATACTTCCGTCCAAAAAGGTTGTATTAGTTTGCAGTCCCACCAGCAGTGTAAAAGTGTTCCTTTCTCTACATCCATGCCAGCATCTGTAGCTTTGAGACTTTGTGATGTGGGCTATTCTCTTTGGGGTTAAGTGATATCTCCGAGTGGTTTTGATTTGCATTTATCTGATGATTAGGGATGATGAGCAACGTTTGTTAGCCATTTGTCTGTCTTCTTTAGAGAAAGTTCTATTCATGTCTCTTGCCCAGTGATATATGGGATTGTTGGCTCTTTTTTGTTGATTAATTTGAATTCTTTATAGATCCTAGTTACCAAATTTTTGTCCAATTCATAATATGCAAATGTATTTTCCCATTCTGAAAGTTGTCTGCTTTGGTTGTTGTTTCCTTAGCTGTACAGAAGCTTTTCAGTTTAATTAAGTCCCATTTGTTTATTTTTGTTGTTGTAGTTGCCACAGAAGTCTTCATAAAATCTTTCTCCAGGCCGATATCTTCAAGTGTTTTCCCCATACTTTCTTTGAGAATTTTTATTGTTTCAAGCTTTAGGTTTAAATCTTTTTTTATCTTGAATCAATTTTTGTAAGTGGTGAAAGGTGTGGGTACAGTTGCAGTTTTGTATGTAGTTATCCAGCTCTCCCAACACCATTTATTGAAAAGGGATTCTTTTCCCCATTGTAGTTTCTTGTTTTGTTTATCAGAGATTAAGTGGCTTTAAGATGTTACTTTCATTCTATCCTATTTGGTTCCAAATGTCTGTGTCTTTATTTTTATGCCAATCCATATCATGCTGTTCTGATCACTATGGCCTTGTAGTGTAGCCTAAAGTCTGTTAGGGTGATACTCCTGGCTTTGTTTTTATTACTAAGAATTGGATTGACTATACAGTTTTTTTTTTTTCAGGTTCCGTACAAAACGAAGAGTTATTTTTTCCGAATCTTGAAATTATAATGTTGGTATTTTAATGGGGATTGTATTGACTCTGTACACTGATTTGGGAAGTATAGACATTTTAACCATGTTGCTTCTTCCCAGCCATGAACATGGCATGTTTCTCCATTTGTTAACATTTTCTGCTATTTCTTTTGTTAGGGTTTCATAATTTTCTTTGTAGAGGTCTTTCACCACTTTTGTTAGGTATATTCTTAGGTATTTCATTTTTTTTTGAAGCTACTATGAAGGGAATTATGTCCTTGAGTAGCTTCTCACCTTATTTGTTACTGGCATATACAAAGGCTACTGATTTGTGGACATAGATTTTATATCCTGAGACATTACTGTATTTTTAAAAATCACTTCCAGGAGTCTTATTCTTTCACCTTTGGGGTTCGCTAAGTGTAAGATCACATCATTGGCAAAGAATAAGAGTTTGACCTCCTCTGACCCCACTTGGATGCCCTTTATTTCCTTCTCTTTCCTAATTGTATTAGCTAGAACTTCCAGAACTATGTTGAATAGTAGTGGCAGTAGAGAATAACCTTGTCTGGTTCCAGTTCTAAGTGGAAAAGCTTTGAACTTTACATCATTCAGTATAATAATTAGCTGTGGGTTTGTAATAGATGGCTTCAATCAGTTTTAAGAAATGTGCTACCTATGCCTATATTCCTAAGTGTTCTAGTTACAAAAGGATGCTGAATTTTATTGAGTGCTTTTTCTGAATCTATTGAGAGGATCAAATGGTCTTTGTTTTTGCTTCTATTGATAAGGTGAATTACATTTATGGACTTGGTATGTTAAACCAGCCTTGGATCCCTGGGATGAAACCTACTTGATTATGATGTATGATTTGTTTTTAAAAGTGTAGCTGTAATCTTGTTGGCTAGGATTTTATTGAGAATTTTTACATCTGTATTTGTTAGTGAAATTGGTCTCAAATTCTCTTCTTTTTAGTTGGATCTTGCCCTGGTTTTGGAATCAGGATGAGGTTTGCTTTGTAGAACATGTTGGGGAAGCATATAAGGAAACCAGAATAATAGTCTTTTTTTTTTTTTGAGACAGAGTCTCACTATGTTGCCCTCGGTAGAGTGCTATGGTGTCACAACTCACAGCAACCTCAAACTCTTGGGATTAAGCGATTCTGTCACCTCAGCCTCCCATGTAGCTGGGACTACAGGCGCCCACCACAGCGCCTGGCTAATTTTTGTTTTTGTTGTTGTCATTGTTTAGCAGGCTTGGGTTGGGTCTGAACCCACCAGCCCCAGAGCATGTGGCCAGCACCCTAACCACTTAGGTATGGGCACTGAGCCTAAAATGTGTCCTGTAGAAGTTTTGTTTGTGTTGGGATAACCTGGGGTCCAATATCCATCTAAAAAGAGTGTGTTAGGATCTTTAGTAAAACTTGAGAAGTTTTCATTTATGATAGTCTCCAGTAGGGCTTCCCATACCTTTGGGACAATCTTCTCCTTCAGGTATCCCTATGATTCATATGTTTGAACACTTCATGGAGTCTTAAAAGCACCTATTCTTTCTCTCTTATCTGCCTCTTTAACTACCTAGATTAATTTGAAAACTTTATCATCTAGCTCTGAGGTTCTTCTGCGTGGTTTAATCTACTTTCGATACTTTCTGCTGCATCTTTACATTTCCTGATTGTCTCCCTTATTTCCGTAAGCTCTGCCATATCTTTTTCTAGATTTTACATGTCTGTCATCCTACTTTTGCTTCTATCTTTTAATTTTCTTGTTCATTCCTTTTATTGCCTTTATCATACATATTTTAAATTCCCTTTCTGTCAAATCCGTTAATTCTTTATAGGTGGAGTCTTCTGCAGTAGTGCCTCATAATCCTTTGGGGGAGTTGCTCTATTTTGGTTTTTTATGTTGCCCCAATTTTTCTGTTCGTTCTTCCTCATGTGTTCTTCTTGTTCACCTCCTTGTCCTCCTTTTCCCTTCTCACTTCCTTTTTGCTTCAATGTGTGGTACATATTTGAAGGGTCCGGAGAAAACTTCTAAATACGGATCAAAAATGTTTTCACATAGTAAACGAGAAAAATCTCATGAATGTTATGTCAATCAGGTTGATAAAAGTATCTCAGATTGCATGTGAAGACTGTACCCCATGATTGAACTAATGTACACAGCTATGATTCAATTTAAAAAAATTACCTTATATTAAAGCTTAGGTCTTGAAGTAGCCTCTTTGTATAAGTCCAAAAGGCAGAGGAGGGTAAAGTGCAAGCAAGGAGAAACAGGAGAAGAAAGAAAGAAGAAAAAAGAAGGAAAGAGAAAAAGAAAAGAAAAAAAGGGAAGGGGGATTGAAGAAAAGAATTGAAGAGCAGGAGAGAAAGAGGATAGGAAGAGAGAATGAGAATAATGAAAGAAATGGTATTGATTGGCATGGTGCTAAGGCCACGCCTGTAATTCAAGATTTTTGAGGTGCTGGGCTGGGTGAGTTCCTTAAAATCAGGAGCTCCTTACCAGCCTGAGCAAAGCCAAACTCTTCCTCTGCCAAAAATAGGAGGATGAAAAGAGCAAACCCCCAAAATAAGTGGAAAAAATAAATCAAAAGCCTTACTAAGGCCAAAGGCAGAAGGACTCCCTAGACCATGATGGCCTCTGAGCCAGACTAATTCTGTGACTGCCCTGCTAGAGCATAGATGTGCCACCCAGCTCTCAGCAAAGAAAGAAATAAAGAAAAGGAAAGAATAATAAAAGTAGAAGAGATAAAGGAAAGTAAAAACACAGGCATATCAAGTAAAGGAGAGAGAGGTGAGAGGAAAGGAAAGAAAGAAGAAAGACCAAAGAAAGGAGGGAATATCTTAGGTGCTGAATGAGTGATTGATGTGGGAAAGATGAGATAAGTAGAAGACTCTATTAAAAGAGGGAGTGGAGAGGAATGAAATAGAATTAATGAGGCTAAAATACTGTAGCCAAAAATACAGGAGCCCTTGCTCTTGATGAAAGTAAAAATGGAAGTTAGGAATACAACCAAACAAGTTAGCAAAAACAAAACACAACATAACACAACAAAAAAAGCTCAGATAGCCTCAAATAGCATCAACCTTAGCAACATAGAAAAGAAACAAACAAACAAACAAAAAAACACTAAACAAAGCATTCCCGCACCTCAAAACAAGGGGCCAACTTAATAGGACTATATATGTTGCAGTATGTTGTTGGGACATTAGGTGGCACTGTGGTTTTTTTTTTTAGGAGATGGCCCAAACATCTTGTAACCTTTATGGTTCTTATTCCTAAGTTAGTTATCCTTGGTGATTACCTGATTGTTTCATCAGCATTCAGACCCGGCTAGGTTGGGATCTTAAAGCTCTCCAGAATCTTTCAGAGGCAGGTCTGAGAGTCCCCCTTGACAACAGTTTCCATGGGGTGTGGTAGTCACTCAGCCTGTCCCAAGAATGAAGGTTTGATCCCAGCAGGTGGAACTAAGATGGCTGTGCTTTAGGCCCCTGGTAATAAGCCCAACTTCACGACCTTTTTGGACCGTCCCACAATGGCAGCCCCATGGCAGCTGTGCCCTTCCCAATATGGCTGCTTCGCTAGCCACCAAAGCAAAGTCACATCCATTCCAACTGATACTAAAATCTGGCTATTGTATACTGTTGGAGTCTGCTCACTCTTCCAAGCTTTGCCCTCAACATGCAGCTTACCCCCCACAAACCAAAAGCTGCAGACAGGTTTCCTCCTATCCCTGGCCCTCTGTAGGGGGGTGCTAGCTATTCCTGCCAGCTCCCAATTACACCTAATGAGTCAGATCTCCACTGCTGTAGTTCACATGCTGTGTCTTGTAGACCACCACCTTGTTGTGCTCCCTGAGCTATAACTGTGAGTAAGGTCCTTGTGCCAGTTATGGCTGGGTTCTTTTTTTTTTCTCCCATGGTACTAAGACTGTTCAGTGGACCAGAGCTCAGGTCCTCTGGTCCACCATTGTGTTCTGCCCCCTTGACCATTTTTTTATTGGGTTATCTTTTAATATTTGAATTGTGAAGATTCTTTATATGTTCTGGATGAGTCCTTTGTATCACAGATACACTTTCCAAATATCTTTTTTTATTCCTGGCTTTTCATTTTCTTAATAGTGTCTTTTGAAGCATAAAAATTCTTAATTTTGATGAAGTCTCGTTTATCACTTTTATAGATCATACTTTAATAGTGTTGTATATGGGAACTTTTTGCCTTATTCTAGGTCATAAAGATTTTCTTTTACAAATTTTTGTTGTAGCTCTTACTTTGAGATCTGTGGTCCGGTTTTAATTTTTGTGTGTGGCAGGAGGTAAGGGTCTAAAGTTATCTTTTTGCTTTGGGATATCAGTTTGTTTCAGCACTATTTGTTGAGAAGACTATTCATTTCCAATTGAATTGGCCTGACACCTTAATTGAAAATGAATTCACTATATGTGTGAGGCTTTATTTCTGGACACTCTGTTCTGTTTCATTTATCTATATGTCTATCCTTATGCCAGTACCATACTATCTTGATTATGATGGCTTTATAAACTTTCAAAATTAAGTAGTATAAATCCTCCAACTTTTGTCCTTTTTCTAAGTGGTTTTTACTATTCTGGGTTATATACATTTCTATATAAATTTTACAATCAGCCTATAAGTTTCTGTAAAAACTCCGTTAGGAGTCTGACAGATTGCAAATTCCCATCTTAACAATGTTGAATTTTTCTAGTCATAAATCTGGAATGAACTCTCCATTTATTTCATTTATTGTATCTTTGTTTCAGCAGTGTTCTGTAGTTTTCAGTGTATAAGGTTTATACTTCTTTTGTTAAATTTATTCTTGTTCTTTTTTTTTTTAAGAGATTGGGGCTCACTGTTGCCCAGGGTGGAGTGCAGTGGCTATTCACAGGTGTGTACGTTGCACATTACAGCCTTTAACTCCCGTGCTCAAGTGATCTTTTTATCTCAGTCTCTCAAGTAGCTTGGACTACACATGCTTAGCTCTCTGTTCTTTTTGATACTATTGTGAATGGCATTGTTTTCTTAATTTGATTTTCAGATTGTTCATTGCCAAATGCAATTGATATTTTTATATTGAGTTTGTATACTATATTCTTCTTGAACTTAATTATTCTGGTGGTATTTGGGGGAGATTCCTTAGGATTTACTAAATAATCATGTTATTTGTGAATAATGGTAGTTTTACATTTTCCCTTTCAATCCAGGTGCCTGTATTTCTCCTCCTTTTAAAAAAATTGCCTTACTGCATTAGCTAGAACCTTCATTACATCATTGAATAGAAATGATAAGAACAGATGTCATTGTTTAATGCTGCTGTAATAGTAAAATATGACAGGCTGGATGATTTAAAGAACAGAAATTCATTTCTCGTAATACTTGAGTCTGAGAAGTCCAAGGTCAAGATGCCAGCATCTTAGGTGAACCTTCTTTTTGTTTTCTCATTTAGTGGAAGGTGGAAGGGCAAAAGAAAAGAAACTAACTCCCATGGGCCCCTTTTATAGGGGCATCAATCCATTAATGAGGGCAGAGCCCTAAAAACTTAAACTTTTCCAATTTCTCTGATGTATATAGCTACTATTAAATGTCATAACTTTCCAAAGACTACTAATACAACTTCTTCTTAGGACTTTACATATTCTATTGCATTCTTCTGTCCGTAATTCTTGTCCCAGGTATCCCAAGGTGTACAGTCCCCCATATGTTTTTTTTGTGCGTGTGTGCTGTCATATCTTCTGCTGCCTAAAATAATTTCCACTAGTCAGAAAATTGAACTACACTATTTTTTTCTGAGCATCATGTCAGCTGAGACAAAAACTAATCCAAAGACTCATTAGAACATTGTAAATATTTTTATTCTGTCCCTTTTGGCCTAAAGGATATTGGTTGCTTTCTCCCTACTATGCCATTTCTGTGAGGTGGTGGAGCAAGGGTAAGTAAGGACAGCAGGAAATTTTCTACCATGTAAAATGGGTTTTTCTTGGGTGGGCATTTATTTTGTTGCTGTAGGGCTTTGGTTTCTAGAGTTTCTGTGAATATAAAGTTACTTTAGTCTGTCTTGGTTATTTTTAATATTCTCTGGGGGCAGTAAGGGTTTGTAGCTTTCTAGTTTGCCTTCTTGATAGCTTTTCTTTATTTTAGACATTCTAGTAGGTTTACAATTACATTTCCTTGTGGTTTTAACTTATATTTCTGTAGGTTAATAATGTTGAACATCTTTTTATGAGCTTTTTTGCCATCATTATCTCCTGTTTTGTGAAATGTCTGTTTATGTCTTTGGCTCACTTTCTAGTTATTTTGTTTTTCACTGTTGAGTTTTGTTATCTTTTAACTATGTTGTAGATAGGAATCCTTTATCGAGTGTATGTTTTCCAAATATAGTATATTCTCCAAGTCTGTACCTTGTTTTTCTTTGACAGGGATTTCATAAAGCAGACTTCAAAATTTTCATGGAGTTCCAGTTAGCATTTTTCCGTTTATTTATTGTTTTCACTGCTATATTTCTTATATTGTGTTTACTGCTACATTTCTTATATTTAAGAAATGTTTGCCTACCCCAAGATCCTAAACATTTTCTTCTTTTTTAAAAAATATTTTATAGCTTTACACTTTACATTTATATCTATGATTTTTTTTTTTTTTTTTTGAGACAGAGCCTCAAGCTGTCCTCCTGTGTGGCATCACAGCTCATAGCAACCTCGAACTCTTGGGCTTAAGCGGTTCTCTTGCCCCTCTTGAAGTAGCTGGGACTACAGGCGCCCTCCACAACACCCAGCTAATTTTTTGTTGTAGTTGTCATTATTGTTTGGCAGGCCCGGGCTGGATTTGAACTCGCTAGCTCTGGTATATGTGGTGCCCTAGCTACTTGAGCTATAGGTGCTGAGCCACCATGATTCATTTTGAGTTAATTTTTATGAAATTTACAAGGTTTAGATTAGGATATACTTTTTTAAGCTATGAACATTCAATTGCTACAGCACTATTGAAAAACCTATTATTTCCCCATTGAATTTCTTAGATATATATGGATCAAAAGTGAATTAAACTTATATATATGGATACACTTCTGGGCTTTCTATTCTTTCTCATTGTTCTGTGTTAATATTGTCTTCAATTACTGTCATATACTGTCTTAACACTGGGTAGATTTTCTACCTCTATTTTCCTTTTATGTTTTAAAAATTATTTTAGCTATTGTAGTTCTTTGCCTTTCTTAAATGTATTCTAAAATAAGCTCTTATATGTCTACAAAAAATATAGCTGAGATTTTGATACGAATTGTGTAGATCAGTTTTGGGGAAAATTGATATCTTTCATACATTGAGTAACTAGAAAATGAGAAATCTTTTAAAATTTATTTCATCAGCATTTTGTAGTTATCAGCATACTGGTCCTCTACATGTCTTGTGACACTTATAACTATACATTTTAATTTATATTGTGTTTTAAATTTCAGTTATATTTGTTATTAGTTGATAAAAATGCATTTAATTTTTAATGTAAGTCTTAGATTTTTTTCCATTTTATTGAGCTGCAATTGACTAATAAAAGTTGTGTGTATTTGAGGTATACATCATGTTTTGTACCGTACATTATTAAACAATTGCCAAAATCAAGCTAATTAACATGTCCATCACTTCCCGTTTTTTGTAGTGAAAATATTTAATATCATTCAGAAAATTTCAAGTGTACAATATTGTTAACTGTAGACATCATTCTGTAATGAGATCTCCAGACTTTATTCATCTTACGTGAAAATTTATACCCTTTGATCCACATCTCTCCATTTCCTTCAACCCAGTCCCTGACCCTTTTACATTAGAGGTCCATCCAGGCTAAATAGTAACATTTTCATGAGTTTTACTTTCTTAGACTCCATATGTAAGTAAGATAATGCAGTATTTGTCTTTTCTCTCTTTTTTTTTCTTTTGAGACAGAGCCTCAAGCTGTCACCCTAGATAGAGGGCTGCAGCATCATAGCTCATAGCAACCTCCAATTCCTGAGCTCAAGTGAGTCTCCTGCCTCCGCCTCCCAAGTAGGTGGGACTACAGGCACCCGCCACAATGCCCGGCCATTTTTGGTTGTAGCCGTCATTATTGTTTGGCGGACTGGATTTGAACCTGCCAGCTCAGGTGTACATGGCTGGCGCCTTAGCCCGTTGAGACACAGGCGCCGAGCCAGTATTTGTCTTTCTATGTGTGGCTTATTTTGTTTATTGCTGTTCACCTTCAGGTTCATCCATCTGGTTGCAAATAGTAAGATTTTCTTCTTTTTGAAGGCTGAATATTTATTGTATATATATTTTCGGTTAACAATAATATATACTTGCATATATCTCCCCCCTGAACATTTTTGTTATCCATTCATCGATACATGGATACTTGTTTACATATCTTGGCTATTGTGAATAATATTTCAGGGAACATGGAATGCAAATGCCTTTTCAAGGAAGTGATTTTTATTTCCTTTGGGTGTATACCTAAAAGTGAGATCCCTGGTCATATGGTATATCTATTTTTAATACCATTTTAGCTCTACCAATTTACATTCCTGCCAACTATGTATAAGGTTTCCTTTTTCTCTACATTTTTTCCAGCACTTGTTATCCTTTTGATAATTGCCATCCTACCAAGTGTGATGTCCTATCTCTTTGTTTTGTTTCGTGTTTCTCTAAGGATTAGTGATGTTGTATACCTTTTTATATACCTGCTGTCCATTTGTATGCTTTCTTTGAAAAAATGTCTTTTCAGGTCTTTTGGCCATTTTTAATTGGGTTATTTATTAACTTATTGCTATTAAGTTGTATGAAGTCCTTTTATATCTTAGTCTCTTTTTAATATATGGTTTGCAAATATTTTGTCCCATTCCTAGATTGCTCTTTCATTTTATTAGTTGTTTCTTTTGTTGTGCAGAAACTTTTTGGTTTCATCAGTTCTATTTATATTTCCTTTCGTTACCTGTGCCTTTTGTATCATAATCAAAAACACCTATGCCAGACCAATGTTATGAAGCTTATCCCCTGTTTTCTTCTAGGAATTTTAAAGTTTTCGGTCTTATGTAGGTCTTTAATACATTTGGACTTATTTGGGGGTACAGTGGGAGATGTGAAGTCAATTTCATTTTTTTTTTTTGTATGTGCTCAATTTTCTCAGCTTTGTTTATTTTGAGATTATCCTTTTTCCAATGTTGGGTATTCTTAGAGCCTTTGTTAAAGATTAGTTGACTGTAGCTGTATATGTTTCTTTCTTTTCCATTGGTCTATGAGGTCTGTTTTTGTGAGAGTACCATACTGGTTTGACTACTATAGTTTTGAAATATAATTTGAAATCAGTAAGTCTGATGTCTCCAGTTTTTTTGTTTAATTCAAACATTGTTTTATTTGGGGTCTTTTGTGGCTTATTATAAAATTTAGAACTTTTTTTTCTATTTCTTCAATAGAAACAATCGGCACTTCTTCAAACATGTGCTCAAAGGTGATATTTGTTTTTTTCAGTGCTTCAGGGGAAAAATCCTTCTCCTTACAACCTTTCATCGGTTTAGGAGTCAGTCTGTATGCTTTTAGTGAGAGAGACCCTTGGGCAGTTTTTAAGGGATCATAAATAAGAACGACAGATTCTTCAATGGCTTGTTGGTAACTGAACTGAGAATCCAGGAGTGCCCAGGTGGCAAATGAGCCTGTAGTACGTGAACTGGTACCAGCCCACGTGGAGTGATTGATGTTCACATGGCAAAGGCTCCGCATCATTTCCATCTGGTCCTGGACTTCATCAAAGTCAGCTTCATCTTCTGTGTGCTGAGGGAAAGGAAAGCAGTTGGTAATTTCAAGCTGATCTTCCACAACCAGGCCCAAAGGCACTCCCTGAACAACTTTAGTTCCTTCTCCTTCTTCTTGGTAATGTTTGATCATCTTTAATACCACCAACCCATCTATCTGCACTTGCTTTAGGGCCAAATCTCCAGGGCCGCCTTTACTTTTCCCTTTTGCGCCGGTGGTGGAGCTGGAAGAGGTGGTAGTAGAGCCGGTGCCTTTCTTGCGGGACGCCATCTTTTCAGCCAGAGAGGAAGGAAAAGAAAGCTCCCATGCTATTTTAAATAGGAGTGGCAAGTTCGCCATCCTGATTTTAGAGGAAAAAGCTCTAAATGTTTCACCATTGAGTACAGGAAGATGTTATCTTTGGGCAGGCTGTATATTGCTTTTAATGTGTTGAAGTTTATTCCTTATGTTTCTAATTTGTTGAGAGTTTTTATCATGAAAGGATGTTGAATTTTGTCAAACATTTTTTCTGAATCTAATGAGATTTTTGTTGTCCTTTTTCTGTTAATATGTTATTATGTTTATTGATTCATGTATGTTAAACCATCTTTGTATCACAGGGATAAATCACCCTCATGATTTTGGGGGTGATTCTTTTAGTGTGCTATTGAATTTTTGCCTGTGTTTTGTGGAAGCAACGATGTTGGCATGTCATTTCTTTTTTCTTATAGTGTTCTCTAGTTTGGTATCAGGATACGTTTGGCCTTGTAAAATGAGCTTGGAAGCATTGTCACCCATTTAACTTTTTGAAAGAGCTTGAGAAGTATTGTTATTTATTATACTTTACATTAGTGGTTCTCAACCTTCCTAATGCTGCAGCCCTTTAGGGCTGTCATGACCCACAGGTTGAGAACCGCTGCTTTATATGGTAGAATTCGCCAGTGAAGCCATCAGGTCCTGGAATTTTCTTTGATGAAAGACTATTTATTTATTTACTTATTTATTTATTTATTTTTAAGACAAGAGTCTTTTGTTGCCCTGGGTTGAGTGCTATCTTGTCATCTTAGCTGACAGCAACCCCAAACTCTTGGGCTCAAGCAATCCTCCTGCATCAGCCTCCCTGGTAGCTGGGATTTTAGGTGCCTGCCACAAGGCCTGGCTGGTTTTTCTGTTTTTAGTAAAGATAGGATCTCATTCTTGCTCAGGCTGGTTTTGAACTCCTGAGCTCAAGCAAACCACCTGCCTTAGCCTCTCAGAGTGCTAGGATTATAGGTATGAGCCACACCTGTCCAGTGGAAGTCTTTTTATTACTAATTCAATCTCCTTGCTCTGTATTGCTTTGTTCAGATTTTTTTGTTGTTGTTGTTCATGGTTCAGTTTTGTTTGGTTCTATGTGTGTACAAATTTATCCATTTTCTTCTAGGTTATCTAATTTGTTTATAATTGTTCACAGTAGTTTCTTAGGTTCCTTTGTATTTACATGATGTAACAGTTGTAATATCTCTTCTTTCATTTGTGATTTTATTTAGTCTTTTCTCTTTTTTTCTTAGTCTCGTTAAAATTTTATCAAAGTTTATTTTTTTTTTACAAAATCACCTCTTTGCTTTTGTTCTTTTCTACTCTATTTCATTTATTTTCTTATCTTTGAATTTCCTTCATTCTGCTAACTTTATGCTTGGTTTATTCTTCTAATTCTTGCCATGGAAAGGTAGTTTATTTGTGATCATTCCTTTTTACGTCCTGTACATGTTTGTTGCTGTAAACTTCCCTTTTAGGACTACTCTTGTTATGTGGTGTCTTCATTTTCATTTGTCTCTAAATATTTTTTTTTTCAGCCCCTACCTTCTGCTTCAAGATATTTTTTATTTCTTCATTGACCCATTGGTTGTCTGGAGTATGTTATTAAATTTCCACATATTTTTAGATTTTTTAGTTTTCCTTCTGTTCTGATTTTTAGTTTTATACCATTATGATTTGGAAAAATGCTTGATAATAGTTAAGGCTTCTTAAAATTGCTAAGACCTCTTTTTGGTCTAATGTATCATTTATCCTGGAGAATCTTCTTTGTATACTTGAGCTGAATGTGTATTCCAAGATTGTTGGATAGAAGGATCTATATGTTTCTGTTACATCTTTTCTAAAATATAATTCAAGTCCAGTGTTTTCATACTGATTTTCTATCTGGACAAGCTAACCATTGTTGAAAGTGGGGTATTAACATCCTTTACTGTTCGAGTATTGCTGTCTTTTTCTCCCTGAGATCTGTGTTAATGTTTGTTTTGTATTTAGGTGCTCTGATATTGGATCCATATATATTTACAATTGTTATTCTACAGTTGCTATATTTACAACTCTGTTGATGAATTGGTCCCATTATCATTATGAGTTTTTGACTCTTACTAAAATTTTTGACTTAAATTATATTTTGTTTTGTTTGCTTACAGTATCTTTTTCTGTCCTTTTAGTCTATATATATTCTTAAGGCTAAAATACATCTCTTGTAGGCAACATACAGTTGGTTTTTTTGTTTTTATCCATTTAGCTTCTCTGTATCTTTTGATTGGAGAATTTAACCCAATTATCTTTAAAGCAGTTGCTAACAGGCAAGGATTTACTATTGACATTTTGTTAATTGTTTTCTGACTGTTCTGTAATTTGCTTCTTTCTTCCTCTTTTCCTGTATTCCTTCATCATTTTATGATTTTCTATGGAATATGCTTTGATTTCTTTCTCTTTATTATTTCTGTATCTAATGTAGGTTTTTACTATGTGATTACTCCACATCTATGAGACTTACGTAAAATATAGTTATAACAGTCTGTTTTAGGCTGATAAAACTTCACTTCGATTGTTTACAAAAACTACATTTTCCCTCCTCACGATTTCTTGGGTTTTGAATTCACAATTTATACCTTTGCGTAGTATATATTCAATGACAAATTATTGTTGCTAGAGTTCTTTTTAATAGTTTTGTGAAGGGGCACAGTCTCATCTGGTTTCATTTTTGCTCCTTGAGGTACGAGGCCCTGAGAAGGGACATTTTAAGTACTTGGGCTAGAAGTAACTTTGGGGGGGAAAAAATCTCCCCCATGCCACTGAAGTGGCCTATCTGAAAAAGCAGGCAGTTACGTCCTAAAGGAAAGAATGTGCTGGAAAGAATGTGCTGGAGGGCCCCACCAAGTCGCAGCTGGGAATTGGTTATTTGCTCAGGACAGTGGGCCGTTGCACTTTGTCCCCTTACCATAACTTAGACAATAGCTTTCAATTAATCATATAGGGAAGTAGGCAAGCAGAACAGACAACCCAGTGCCTTTGTGGTTTATCTCCATTGTTGTTTATCTCCAAGCAGTACATTCTTAGTTTAGAAAGGTGTGTACGTTTTGCTGCATTAATGCTAACAAGGCATTGTTATAACAGTTTTTGTTACCTTTTGTGTTCTTTACTCTTGGATATTGTTATCTGATGATTTGGGGTATGTAAGAATCTTAATAAAGATGGGTTTTTGCTGAATGCCTGAGAGAGTATCAGTCATTCCCTTGCAGACAAATCATTTTGACTGTGGTGCTATCTCTGTGTCATTAATCAGGAGGGCTGGTTGGCAGCAACAGTTTTGGAAAACATTTATTTTAGAGTTATAAATTATTTATGTACACTACTGTTAAAGCATAGGGTATTCTAAATTTGACTGTATTGTGTGAATTTTGTGCTTTCATATGTTTTATTTGGTTAGTTATCACCCTTTGGTTTCAGCTTGATGATCTTTCTTTAGCACTGACTGTAAAAGATGTCTACTGGTGATTAGCTCCCTCAACCTTTGTTATCTGGGAAAGTATCTCTCCTTTGTTCTGAAGGACAGCTTTGCTAGATTGGTTGGTAGATTTTTCTTGCAACATTTTAAATATCTCATCCTATTGTCTCATGGTTTGCAAGATTTCTGTTAACAAACCAACTGATTGCCTAATGAAAATTCCATTTTATGTTTTGGGCCTCTTCTCTTTTGCTGCTTTCAAAATTCTTTGTCTTAATTATTTATTGTTTTTTTTTTTTTTTTTTTTTTTTTGAGACAGAGTCTCACTATGTCATCCTCAGTAAAGTGCCGTGGAGTCACAACTCACATCAACCTCCAACTCTTGGACTTAAGTAATTCTCTTGCCTCAGCCTCCCAGGCAACTGGGATTACAGGCGCCCGCCACAACATCTGGCTGTTTTTTGGATGCAGTTGTCATTGTTGTTTAGCAGGCCTGGGCAAGGCTCATACCTGCCAGCTTTGGTGTATGTGGCTGGTGCCCTTACTCATTGAACTATGGATGCTGAGCCTGTCTTTGATATTTGACGATTTTATTGATATTTGACTATTTTATTGTAATATATCTTGGTAAAACCTTTGAGATGAGCCTGATTGGAGACATGAGATTTGAGAAATTTTCAGCCTAAGTTTTTGATACCGTTAATAAACATTTTTCTGCCTTTTTCGCTGTTCCTTTTGTGATTCTGATAATTTTAGTGCTACTGTCTTAATGATGTTTCACAAATCCCACTTTCCTGCATTCATTTTATTTGTCTTTTCTCTCCACTGATTACTTTCAAATGACTTGTTTTTCACATCACATATTCTTTTTTCTGCTTGAATATCCTTGCTATTGATGCTTTTTTCTGTATTTTTCATTTTATTCATTGTCCTCTTCAGCTTTTGAATTTCTGGGTTTGTTTACATACATGTATTTCTGATTTCGTTGTCTGTTTTCTATAGCATGTATAGCTTCCTTAAAACAATTGTTTAAATTACTTGTCATTCAAATCATTGTTCTGTTTTTGTATCCTTTATTTCTAGCTGCTTTCAATATTTGTTCTTTTTCATTAGTTTTCAGAATTTTGACTCTGATGTGTCTGGACATAGATTTCTTTATATTTATCTTCTTTGTGTGTCACTTGGTTTTTGGAATCTTTAGGGTTATATCTTTTATTAAATTTAGGACATTTTTGTCCATTATTTAATTCTTTGACTTTTTTTTCCCACCCCATGCTCATTCTCCTCTTTCTTGGACTATAGTGACATGAATGTTTTATCTTTGTTATTATTCCACATGTTTCTAAGGCTCTGTCCATTCTTTTTCAGTCTGGTTTCTCTCTGTTACTTAGATTGAGTAAATTCTGTTTATCAGTCTGCAAACGCAAGAATTCTTTCCTA
Source organism: Arctocebus calabarensis (assembly GCA_963573935.1). NCBI lineage: Eukaryota > Metazoa > Chordata > Mammalia > Primates > Lorisidae > Arctocebus > Arctocebus calabarensis. Next base: position 1,363 of record CAUYON010016245.1, on the reverse strand, counting down.
TTACTTCTCTGATTTACTATTCAGTCTATTCAGTGAGTAATTTTATCATATTTTAGTTATTTATGTTTTCAATTCCATTGTTATGTATTTGATAATTTCTATATCTTCTATTTCTTTTCTGAGATCTTCTGTTTTGTTTTATTTTATTCAAGAGTATTCATGATTGCTCATTAAAGCATTATTATGATTGTTCAAATATTTTGTCAGATGCTTCAAACATCTGAGTCTTCTCAGTTTTGGCTTTGGTTGATTGACTTCTCATTTGATTTTTTTTTGTTGTTGTTATAAGTGATTCTTTTTCTTTTCTTTTCTTGAGATAAGGTCTTTATTGCCCAGGCGAAATTCAGTGACATCACATAGTTCACTACAGCCTCAAGCTCATGGGTTCAAGCAACTTCTTGCTTCAGCCTCCCAATTAGCTGGGAATAGAGGCACACACGAGCATACCCTGCTAATGTTTCTGTTTTCTGTGGGGTGGGGGGGTCTCTGCTTTTGCTCAGGCTGGTCTTGAACTCCCGGCCTCAAACAGCCCTCCTGTCTCAGCCTCCCAAAGAGCTAGGATTATAGGCATGAGCCACTGTATCTGGCCAATAAATGATTTTTAAATTTTGTCTAGGACAGTTTTGGTATTTATATTATGAGACTAAATTCTGTTTAGGTTTATCATGTGAGTCCTAGCTTAGTTTTGTTGGCTGTCCCTCTAATGATGATATTATACATTAATATAATGTATAATATTATGAGACTAAATTCTGTTTAGATTTATCATGTAAGTCCTAGCTTAGTTTTGTTTGCTGTCCCTCTAATGATGCTTTAGTTTTCAGAACTCAGCAGTACTTATTTTATATTTTATTCACATGCTACCAAACTTGCATTCCTGGGATAAGTGTCACATGCTCGTGGTGTATAATCTTTTATATGTTGCTAAATTCTATTAACCAATATTATTTTATTTTATTTTTTTTATTGTCTTTATTATTAAATCATAGCTGTGCACAATAGTGCAATCAAGGGGTACAATGTGCTGGTTTCATATGCAAATCCGAACTATTTTCATCAAACTGATTAACATAGCCTTCCTGGCATTTTCTCAGTTATTATATGAAGACACTTGTATTCTGCATTTAGTAAAGTTTGCCTGTACCCTTCTAAGATGCACCCGTAGGTGTGGCCCCACCAATTACCTCCCTCCACCCCAACCTCACCCCTCCTCTCCCCTTGGCCCTTTCCCCATATTCTTGTGCTATAGTTGGGTTATACCCTTCATATGAAAGCTATAAATTAGCTTCATAGTAGGGCTGAGTACATTGGATACTTTTTCTTCCATTCTTGAGATACTTTGCTAAGAATAATGTGTTCCAGC
>CAUYON010016237.1:0-17559 GCA_963573935.1 Arctocebus calabarensis | reverse complement strand
TGCATTACACATTATCAGTATATAAAGAAGTCATCTTACCTTTACTTTACTTAGCAGGTTACAACTAACTCTAAAGAGTTTAGGTCAGAGCTAATGACAGCCCAGGGTTCATGGGGACTTGAGCTAGAAAGCCCAAAGATAGGCAAGCTTAGAAAGTCACATCGCGTCAAAATGACAATTATTGACACGGTGGGGGTGAAGGAAGGGGAGAGCAGAGAGAGGAAGAATGAGGGAGGGGTGGGGAAAGGAAGAGCAGAGAGAGGGAAAGAATGAGGGGGGTGGGGTCTTGGGGTCTTGGTGTGTGTGCCACACCTTTTGGGGGCAAAACACAATTGTAAGAGGTGCCCACTTTTCCCAACAAATGCACCCAGTGTAACATGGTTTCTTGTACCCTCAATGAATCCCCAACAATAAAAAAAATAATAATAATAAGCTGAATTCCTGCAACATCTACCTTTTTATTTTTCTACATAAGCCTTATTCAGATGTTCTGCCTTTGACATGTTCTTTGCTTCTTGTAGGCACTTATGATGGGTATAACCTTATTTTAGTGTCACTAGCAGCAGGTAGCTGGCTTTTTCAATCGACTTATGTTGCTTATGAATGGATGCATCATCTTCCCTGGAGTGAAGTCCTGGGTTTTCATAGCTCTCAGAAACAAACCCCTCTGCGCATGTTACTCACCCATGAGCAACATCTGGCTGACTCTGACTAGGGGAGATCACTTGAGTAGGAGAGTGTATTAGACATCGAGAGCTGCCATAACAAAACACCACATTCTGGTGGCTTAGACAATAAAAATTCATTTTCTTATAGTTCTGGAGACTAGAAGTCCAAGATAAAAAACTGTAGGCAGAGGGTGGCGCCTGTGGCTCAAAGGAATAGGGCACTGGCCCCATATACTGGAGATGGCAGGTTCAAACCCAGATCCAGCTAAAAACTGCAAAAAAAAAAAAAAATGTGTAGGCAGATTTAGTTTCTTCTTTGGCTGTGTCCTCATCCTTTCTCTGTGCTTGGCCCTGCATCTCATCATGTATGCAAATGTCTTCTTATAAAGATACCAGTTAGATTAGATCAGAGCCCACCCTGAGAGTGTCAATTTAACTAAATTATCTCTTTAAAAACTCTGTCTTCTTCTGGCCAAGCACAGTGGCTCACACCTATAATCCCAGCACTTGAGGACCTGCGGTCCCAGCATTTTGGGAGGCGAGGAGGGAAAGATCTCTTGAAGTGAGGGGTTCGAGACCAGCCTGGGTAACATAATAAAACTACATCTCTACAAAAAATAAGAAAAAAGATTTAACTAAGTGTAGTGGTTCATGCCTGTAGTTTTAGGTACTTAGAGGGCTGAAGCAAGGGGCCCACTTGAGCCCAGGAGTTTGAGTTTGTGGTGAGCTATGATCATGCCACTGCACAGTAGTCTGGGCAAAACAGCAAGATCCTGTCTCTAAAAAACAAAAACAAAACAAAACTCTGTGTCCAAACACAGTCACATTCTGAGTGGGTTACTGGGGGTTAGGGCTTCAACCTAAGAATTTGAGCAGTAGGGAAAAATTCATCCCTTAATACTCAAAGTAAAAATGACCAAGGCAATAACAAAGCAATCAAGGCTGGCATTGTTGTACAAGTTTGATTGGACGCAAATTTCAGCTCCACTACTTGAGGACTCTTGCCTTAGATAAGTCGCTGATGTTTCTGAGCTTCAGTGACCTCATCTAAGGATGATAATACCACCTAACTCTCAGAGACTTTTGACGATAAAATCTGATAATGCTTGAAAAATATTTAACACAGTCCCTGGCTTATCATAAACACTTCATTGATGGTAGATATTATCAGTATTGTTATTATAAGAAACTGAAATGTACATGCATATATATTATTTTGATTATGACTCTATACTTATAGAGATAAAACAGGAATATAAAATTTGCAATTACAGAGTGTCCTTCATTGCAAGAATCTCCAACCATCTTCCAAGTAAACAAGAGAGGTGTTGACTGTGCTTTGGTTTGAAAACTTGCACATAAAGTAGTTGCCTTGTTTACTGTACATTGGTTCACTTAATATTGGCTTATGATGTTTATGAATTGCTGCATCATCTTCCTAATTGAGCCCTCCTCCATAATAGGGATGGAGGGGGACAAAGTCTGGATTTTCCTGGAAGAATTCCTCTTCCTAAATAAAAAGACAAATTCCACTTTGTATCAAGATTTGGTTTCTAATGCTAGTCTCCAAAAAAAGAGACCTGCTCTCCTTGGAGAAATGGCTTATTCTAAGATTGAGGCAGGAAATACACAAGATGAGCACAAAGCATAGCACCACCATGTAAGTGGCGCTAGTGCTCAAAATAACAACAAAAAGAATGGACAATAGGAGTCTAAAAAGGGACACAGGTGTCAACTATAAAAGCTCCCAGGAGCCAAAGCTGAAACCACTTCAACAACAAAATAAACAAGGTACTATTAAATTACAACTTGAAATAAGTATTCATAAATCTGTACAGATATTAATAAAGGACTGCCTTTATATATAAATAAACGGGGGAAGAGAGACAAATTTCCTTTGCATAATTTCAATTAGTGCTATTGTGCCATTAGGGACAGTTTCTTATTCCATAGTATTTACTGATTATTATTCATTACAGTAACAGTGGTGCAGAGCTGACACTGCCCTCTATCTGAGCTTGAGATTTCCCATATTGAATCTGTTTCACTCTCATCAGAGGGCAGTTGCATCTATCAATGTCCAGGACCCACCCTCTCTCTTATGAGTGAAGGAGACCCAAGGACAGTGAGGGTGGTAGTTCCACAGACTTTTAAAAGGCATGAACCATGCAGTGGTTTAAGGCAGACACAGGTATCACCCCAATTCAGCAGTCCACAGGCAAACTCCAACTATGCTTTGGACACTAATAACAGCATCATCAATGTGGCCCCTCAGGATGGGACAAGAATGATGCTCACTCAAGAGATGCTGAGCTGCTTGGGGTGATCCTCGCTTAGCTCCGGTCCCCTCCTCTGGGACACAGTCTTCTCTCCCTTTGTGCCTTGTCTATGTTCTCCTACCCCTCAACAAAACTTAGGAAAATGATCTTCTGGTCTCATGATGGAAGCATTCTATCCTATCCGCACTCTTTCTATTAGCCACTAAAGGGAACGTCTTGAATTTCAAAACCATCTGAATGCTGCAAAATTCTTAATCAACAGTCTGGCACCAAGAGAATCACATGATGCCATAACTAGAAATAAATAATAATTAATATTTCAAAATGATCCACTTCATTTGCTCTCTTTTCCCCCTTCTCTCTTTCCCAGTCCAGAAGCATCCAGGTATTCTAATGATCATAAAGCAAGGCAGAATCTCCCGCATGCCTGATTGCTGTGCAAATGAAATGGGAAGGCAGATGCAGGGGAGCCTACGTCAGCTTTGAGATAAACCTTGAAGGATAGGGAGTTGAGCACACAGGACTTTGAAAGGCCATTCCTGGAAGAAAGAGCGGTCGGAACTAAGCAAGGTGCAGGAAAGTTCACATGTATAGCAATAATAGCTTGGTCGATTTGTTTGGAGAACAAGTGTCCAATACCAAGCAAAGACGCTTGAACTTTTCTCCACAGTGTTAGAACATACTGGAGGCATCAGAGGAAAAGAGGGACGTGGAAGAAACAGTGCTGTGTGCTGTATTAAGATACACCACAGATTGTCTGAGAGATAAATGGATGAGGATAGAAAATGAAATCAGAAAGTCTGGTACTAAAATGTTCATAACTAGCAGGTGAGTAATAACTAGGGTCTAAACTGCAACTGTGGCAATGGGGACAGAGAATAATACTGCCAATGTGAGGCCACAAAGCACGAGAACTTGTCCAGGGCCTGGTCTGTGCCACACACAGGCTTAAGTTTCACCTGGATTGCTTCATTTAGTCCTTATTCCAGGCCAGTGAGAATTACATTATTATTACCCCTATTTTACAGATTAGGAGGTGGAGACTTAAGTTGGATGGCCGTTCAAGGGCAATCCTGAGTTATATCATTTTTCCTAATGAAGTTACCGTGGCGTCTTCTCTCCAAGAGGACCACCATCAGTTCCTTTCCTCCATCAAGTGATAGAGTCTATCCACTCACTCCCTTTACCGCAGGCTGCCCTATGACTCTTTTGTTCAATAGACTGTTGTTAGTGTGGCATTGTGCCAATTTCAGGCATCACCTTTGGGATAACTTGGAATTTCCACCTGTGCCTCTTAGAACACTTGTTTGAGTGGATGCCCTTTCCAGAACCCAGCACTATGATAAACTCAGACCATCTGAAAAGATCATGCATGCAGAGATGCAAAGGTCAGCAATCCAAGTGAGCTCCCAGATAGCAGCCAGCACCAACTTCCAGCCATGTAAGGGTATTTCTTGGACACCCAAGACAAACTCCTCCTGAACCTTCAGATGATACTACCCCCAGCCAACAACCACATAAAACCACAAGTGGGAACCACTCAGTCCAGCCTGGACAGCACAGTGAATCATGGGAGATAAAAATACCTTCTTCAAGTTACTATGTTTTGGAGTACTTCCACAGCAACAGAGAACAAAAGCAATTTTTTAATGGTGCTCCCTTTGTCTCTCAAAATTATCCTGCTATGGACAATATATTTCAGGGTTAACCTAGGTGAGTAAGTGTGGAATAACAGTAAGCGTAAAAAATATTTGTTAAGTGAAATTTAAATGAATGATTGTGATGGGTGTATTAGCGTCAACTGCCCTTAGATGTTTGGTTAAATGATTGGACAACCCATTCTCCACTTTGTCCAGTAGCAGCATTTGCAATAAAAGAGCTAGTAAATGCATTTACCAGGGCACAACATGGTCTGAGCCTAACCTTTAACTACTATGGGGAAGAAGGGCTAGCAAAAAAAAAGAAAGAAGAAAGAAAGAAAAAAACAACCTGAGTACAGGATAAAATCTATTATGAGTTTTTAATAAACTCTAGGGTGGACACTTTTCTTAAAAAGGATCTAATTTTTCTTCTACACTAGAAATTATGTCTACGTTTTATAATGGCTCAGGCTTTCCTCAAGCACTTTTCTCATAAATTTTAGCATTAGCATCCTTGGGGCTGCTTAACTGCAGGTAATATGTTTTTTAAACCATATTCTTCTCCTAGAGCTCATTAAAAGCTCTCACTCTTCTAATGATTTCTGAGCCTCACGTTAGACTTATTAGTGCACAAGGAGCAATAGATGCCTATATGTCAGATCTATTTACCAGCTAAAAGTGCTGTTGCTGGAGCAGCATTTGTCTTAGGTAGGACATGCTGACTATGGTTAGTGCCTTCTGTTCTTCATGATGGGAAGCGATTTTTCTGAATCTAAAGCTTTTTAGTCCAACCAAGCTTCAGTATGGAGAATTACACTATGGATCAAGCAACTCCCCAGTTAAGTTTTAACCGAAAGAGTTATTGCTGATGCCTCAGCACCTTCTCTACAGACCAGAAGTTCCTTCTGGGCAGGCATTGAACTTGTAGTTTTATCTATGCCTTTGTTTGTGGTGCTTGTTACAGTGGTTGGAACACAGATCCAAACCGGAAAAGGTTTGTCTGCCTTAATTGCACCTTTCTCCCCTTATTTCTATCTGATCGATGTTTAAAGATTTTGGATTTGACTTCCTTAATAAGTCTCAGACCCAGCACCTCTGAGCTACATTCTTTCTCTTGGTATCTGAGTCCAGGCACCATCATTCCTCTGCTGGAATCTTGGGCAGCGTCCTCACCCATTCTCCACACTGATACTAAAATGGGGGTGAACTTTCCTCCATTCACACTTAACACAGTTCGTGAACCCCTTTTTGTCCCTCTGTCACCATAGAAAAAATTAAATCTAAAACCTTCAGCAATAAGTTTGAGTTATCTGTGGATTCTGGTTATTAAACCTTGGTTGGAGGCATTACCTGAAATATTTTCTCCCAATCTGAGGGCTGTCAGCTTGCTACACTTACTGTGTTCTTAGCAGTGCAGAAGCTTTTAGGTCCCAGTAATGTATTTTTGGTACGGCTTCAATTGCCTGGGGAGTCCTCCTCGTAAAAACTTCACCCAGCCCGATTCCTTTGAGAGTTTTCCCTGCACTTTCTTCTAGAGTTTTTATAGTTTCATGTCTTAAGTTTAAATCTTTGATCCAGTGAGAGTCTATCTTAGTTAATGGTGAAAGGTGTGGATCCAGTTTCAGTCTTCTGCAGGTCACCAGCCAGTTCACCTAGACTAGTACAGATTCTCATAATGAAATTGCTGGGTTAAAAATGCTCACGCATTTGTGCCAAAGTTTCCTCCAAAGGAGCTTTACCAAGCACATTTCTACAGTGCATGAGAGTGCCTGTTTCCCTACATCACTGCTTAAAGACTGTTGTACTGTTTTGCTAACCCAATGGTGAAAATGATCTCTTGTTGTTTTAATTTGCATTTGTCTTGTTTTATATGAGGTTGAGCATCTTTCCAAATGCTTAAAAACATTGGCATTTAAAGAGTGATTGGATTATTTTAGCTCAATTCACAATTGCCAATATGTGGAAGCAACCCAAGTGTCCATCAACCCTTGAATGGATGAAAAAACTGTGGTATATGTATACCGTGGAGTACTGTTCAGCCATATGAAAAGGTGGAAACTTTACATTTTTTGTGTTTATCTAGATGGAATTGAAACAAATTCTTCTTTGTAAAGTATTGCGAAAATGAAAAAACAAGTATCCCATGTATTTAATACTATTATGAAACTAATATATAAACAACTATACACCCACAAAAAACAAAAAAATAAGTGTAGCCTAGTGTGGGGTATGGGGAATGGGGTAACGGGGACGAGGGAGGGTGATCGGTGGGTTCTTACCTAATGTGAGCAATGTGAGGTGTTTCAGCATGCTCCCTGGGTCAAGGACTCAACTACAACTTAAACTTTACCTTAGAAATTAAAACAATGTAACCTAAACTTTGGTCCTTCATACAGGGTGACCATGAAGTTTGCATGCAATTAAAAATATGGTGCAATTTAAAATTACACACAAACTTTATCCTGTATTAAACTGAATTTTCTTTTTTATTGTTTGGGATTCATTGAGGATGCAAAGAATTAGGCTACACTGATTCCATTTGTTAGGTAAAGTCCCTCTTATAATTGTGTCCTGCCCCGAAAAGGTGTGCTGTACACCCTGATACCCCTCTTCTTTTCTCCCCACTCCCTCCTTCCCCTACCCTCCACCTTGTATTAGATCATCTACTGCCTTCATATTAGAATTGAGTGAAATTTTTTTAAAGGTGAATATATAAATGAACAATCTGAGAAGTAAAAAAAAAAATGACTGGAGAAGAAAATTCCAAGTGAGAGAATAAGCAAATGACGGAATGGGAAGCAGTGACTAGGGAAGGAGGGAAAAGCTAGGAGAGGGTGGGATTAAAGAAGCGGAGTTAGAAGCTTCAAAGACAACTCTGTCGGATGTTGCAAAGAGGTAAGGCCAGAGTAAGTAAGTGCCCACTGTGTTTCGTGGAGGCCACTTGGGACTCCATGTTGGACTAGAAACCAAGTGAACCCCCCCTCCTGCAGAATGTTATTTTTCTGTCTGTTATTTAGAAGCATAAATGAATCCAGAGGGGTTAAATAACTTGCTCAAGGTCACAGAGTTTGTAATGGACAAGCTGGGACTTGAATCCAAGTGTGTAGATTCAAAAGTGAATCTCATGGAGGCTGTAGGGGAGGGAGAAAGTTCGGAATTACTGCCTTATGGACTTGGGAGGGGCTGTTGGGCTTGTGGGTCCATTTGACCCATTTTACAAATGAGGAAAATTGGTCTCTTCACGATGGAAAGTGTGGTAGCTGAGCAAGATCCTGCCCTGGCCCAGGTCACTCCTTTCTTCAGCAGGGAGCACTAGCCAGCAGCTTGGACTGAGTGAACGTCACCTGAGCTGGTCAGCACCATGGACAGAGCAAGATACCTCACCTTAGTGGGTTCCATTCCTATCTCCATCCCTTTGAAAGAGGAGACCTGGACTCAGCTTGTGTATTCAAAAAGAGACCAGGCTATTGGTAAATTCTGGGTCTTATTAGTAGCTATTTGCGAGTGATCTGAGTGCACTTCTGAGAATTGCTGTTAAGTTTTCTGTCCTGGTGGATCCTCTAAATTGCCCCATCTGGGATTACTAACATAAATTATCATCTATTTTTGGCTCTCAGTGGTCAATCAGATGGCCATACCTCTAGCCTGTTTGATAGTTCATTCACTCATTCATTTTAAGCATTTTTTATAATTAGGCTTAAAGTAATTTATTATTACTCTAACAAAATATAGGTTAGTAACCAGATAATTCCTGTTGAGGAACTTGTTTAGGATGCAATGTGCCCTATCTCTGAAGACAGATCACAATTGGCTAAACCAATCATAGTAATAGGTTTTTTGTCGTTGTTTTGTATTTTTGCCAACAATCATTTTTCTAGAAACCCTTGCAACTGGCTAGTGGTGGGGATGGTCATGTGACACAGTTCCAACCAATGAAATGTAAGAGACAGGAATGAAAAGTGTGCTCACTGGCATCAAATCTTCCACCTTCTTCTTGCCTGGGATGTGGATATGGTGCCTCGAGCAGAGGCAGCCCTCTTGTAACAGGAGGTGACAATAAAAGATCAAATAGACTGAGCAGAATAATAGGTCCTTGATGACTTTGTTACCAACCCTGGATTCCCAACCTTCTTTTCTTGTTATGGGAGATAATTGAACATTATTGTCTAAGCCAATCTTACTTGGGTGTCTGGGTATTTGCAGATAAAAACATTCCTCTTACTGCTCTAAGTTTTTTTATTTATACAAAACTCACTTATTTGGTGAATTGCATTTTTCACTTAATACATCTTGGAGATTTATTTATATCATTACATAGTCATACAAGTGTGACTAATTGTTTTATTCACCCCAAGGTTTCTAGGTAATTCTTTTTTTTTATAGGCATATAGTAATCCATTACAATACGGACCCTGGTTTATTGCTTATTTCCTTATTGGTTGAAATTCACGTTGTCTGTAGTTTTTTTTGGTTTTTTTGTTTTTTGTTTTTGCTGCTATAAGGAAGAGCTGTATTGAACATTTTGAATATGTCACATATACGTATGTATATGAGACATTTTTATCAGTATATCTGGAGGTAAAATTGTTGACTGTTGAATTGCTGGATCAAATGCTGAATGAATTATAACACCTGGTGGTGCTGCCAAGTTGTCCTCCAGAAAGTTTCTATTCATACACATGCCCACTAATGGTGCACCCTCATGCCTGTTTCTACAAACTCATGGCAGTGGCTCCTATTAAACATTTATGTTCCTGATTGTATAATCAGTTTAAAAAATGTATCTTCTTTTTAGAAAATTTGCATTGACATATTTATGATTAAGGTGAAGAATTTTTCTAATGCAGATTTGCATTTCCTCTTTTGTAATCTTCCGTTTTTAAGCTTTCAAAAAATTTTTTCCCCCTAATTGGGGTTATGAGGCTCTTTCTGCTTTGTACAGATTTTGTGTGTGTACATGTGAGAATTTGGAGAATTAACCTTTTGACATGTATGTTGTCAATTTTACTTTCAGTTTCCTGGTTATCTTTTGGTTTTCTTAATGGTATGTTTTAACTCTCAAATGGTTTCAAATTTTATATAGTTGTATGTATAAATCATTTTCTTTATGGCTTCTGGGGTTTTATCTTATTTAGAAAAGACTTTGCACTCCGGGATTGTAAATATGTTTATCAATTCTTTCCTTTTCATACTTTTATGATTTCTCTTTTACACTTAAAGATTTGCTTCCAGTAGATTTTATTTTAGGGTAAGAAATAAGATAAGGATTCACTCTATGTTTTTCCAAATAGGCTCCTATGCTGCTGGTGCCGAGGACTTGGACTTGCACTTGGGGGCCTGGATAAAAGTCAGGGTTATCTTCCTGGCCCCATCAGACCTGGATAATCTTTGGAGGTTTGAAGACACCGGGACATACTGAGGAATGACACTCTGCAGGTGTTTTCAGCACTAGGGTAGGTAGGATGAGACAGGAAATTGAGGAATGGAGGGTCTGTCCTGAATCAACGACCTTCAGATGACATTTTGAAAGATCTGCTCTGTGCTGCCTAGGAGAGCCCAGACAAAAGGGACTCTGAGGTTTTTTTTTTTTTTCTCACCAAAGCCTGGCCAAAATTGTCAGCTAGGAAACATTAGGCAACCTCTTGGGGGCTTTTCTAAGTGCCCTCTGACAGGTACAAATGCAGTCTTCCCTCCCCAGGAGGTCAGCGACTCTTTAAACTGCCTCCTGCTCTTTGCTCCCTCCCCTCCTTCTTGCTCCTTCAGCCAGTTACTGCCTGGCCCTGCACCTCCCCCCATTTCTTCAAGCTGTGCCCATCTCACCTTTGGGAGTCTTCCCACTAAAAATCCCAACATAGAGATTTTCATCCCTGATCAGGAGTTGGGTGGAGGCAGATGCTGGATCTCTGGGCACAAAATAAATTGGGGTTATCCATGGGTTTATATGGCAAGTGTAGATTTTGCAGGTGAATTCACTTTAAAACCACCTTTAAGACTCCTTGAGAGGCTAAAATAAAAGGGACTGATAATAACTGTTGGTAAAGGTATGGAGCAACTAGGCCTCTCCTACATTGCTCGTGGCAGGGAAAAACTACATTGGAAAAGTGCCTGGCAGTATCTACTAAAGCTACATAGACCTGTGACACAGCAGTTCTGCTCCTGGGTCTATACTACGTGTAGCTCAGAAAACGAGTTGGCATGTTCACTAAAAGGCATGTACTAGAGACATAATAATATAGCAGTAATATTTGCAATGGTTCCAAACTAGAAATGATTAAAATGGTTCAAATACAACCAGGTGTTTATATATATTGTGGGCTGAATTTTACCCCCGAGATTCATGTTTTGAATCCCTAACTCCCCATACCTCAGAATGTGACTATTTTTGGAGATAGGATCTTTCAACAGGTAATTAAGTTCAGATGAGCTCATTAGGGTGGGCCCTAATCCAATATAACTGGTATCCTCATAAAAAGAGGGGATTAGGGGACACACACACACATACACACATACACACGGAGGACAGTGTGAAGACACAGGTGGCTATCTATAAGCTAAGGAGAGAGGACTCAGAAGGAATCAACCATACTTGGATTCCCAGCCTCCAGAGTTGTGAGATAATAAATGTCTGTCGTTTAAGCTGCCTAGTCTGTAGTATTTTGATATGGTGGCCTGAGCAGGCTAAGACAATGTCCAAGAACATGGATGGATCCCACAGACATTATGTTGGGTGGAAGGACCTTGATGTAACAGTGCACATAGACTGCATGATTTGATTTATTTGCAACGTAAGAACTAGCAAAGCTAATTTGGCTGGCTTTGAGGTGTGGCTTTTGATGGAGAAGATGCATGAGGGAGCCTTCTCAGGTACTGAAAATGTTTTATGTCTTGATTTGGTAATTACATGGTTATATACCTATGTAAACATTCATCAAGCTGTATGAGCAAGATTCTTAAGATTTGTGCTTTGTAAGCTAATATAAGAGGAACCAAATAAAAACAAATTCCTTAGAGGAGACAGGAGCATTTTGGAGTTGGCGTCACCTCTGTGTGCCTGGTTACATCAGCCTTTACAAACAAAGCGATGGGAATTGAGGCCAAGTCAGCACTGTCCAAGTCAGCTCCTTTTGAATCTGAGACAAAAATAACCACGTCTCAAGTATGTTCTCTCCAAATGGGAAAGGCACAGACTTTTTTCACATTCCCAGCCAGAGGGAATCTTTCTCAAACTTTCCATAGAGATTCTCCTTTGGGTGGACACCAAACATGGACATTTCCCACCAGGGAACAACTCGCTGCAGAGTTACAGGCTTCTGAAAAGAGAAGACTAGGAAGAAGTGATGGCAGGCACCCTCCCCCACTGGCCTCTCTGGGGGAGCCACTCTGGAGCGGCTGTGCATTGACACCACGAGGACACTGATCAAAGGGACTATGACGATGATTCTGCAGGACAAGGGTAGGAGAGAGCACTGAGTCAGATGGTGGCCAGGCTCCCGTCTACTCTGATCACTAGGTCTTTCCTGGTCAAATGGAAGGAAGTCACAGCTACTAAAAAACTGGGTGCAGGGCAGTATAAAAATGTGAGCAGTGGATGGAGCATGCCAGTCTGGCCTGGCTCTGTCCATCTCTTGGATGTGGTGAGAGCCTTGTCTCCTGGCCATGTGTTGGTCCCCTCTCCTGGACTTTTCTCCTTGTCTAGCCTCTTCATTTTCCTCAGGAATGGGTACAAATCTTTAGGAATCACCTCTGCAGGGCAGCTGTGCCTGAAAGGTGTTAATTTTCAGGATACCAAGTTTAGAGAAGGGAAGTGATTTGCCTAAGATTGCTCACTTATGAGACTCCTGAGGCAGAAGGGGAATCTGAGATAGTTGGAGCCAGCGCTTGGGCTTGGTCCATTGTTCTCCTTTGCTTGAAAAGAACATTGCTGGATTGTTGTATTCTATCCTGTCTCTCAAGGTAAATAACATTTTAATGAAATATTTTTAAAAATGAAAATTAATACAAATAAAAAAAGAAAAAATAGAAATTAATACAAAGACCCACCATGGATAAACTTTTAAAAATTCAAACAAAGACAGGGTCAGCATTACTGATTTTCTTTTACTCCTGGCTTTGATATGGCATTGTGATATTGACTTATTTTTTGGATTCTCACCTGCATGCCAGGCAATAGTGCTCCCAAAGTCTACTTTTGGGCCTGCTGTTCCCATCTGCCTACCTTTTTTTCCTTAAGATTCTCACATGGATAATATTTTACCCTCAGTTTTTATCTCAATATAAGTGACTATAAATTCTACATGCCCAGCTCTGGGCAGACCACTTTTCTGGGGTTCACATCTCATAGTTTCACTCTTCACCTGAATATTGCTTACCTCCTAAAGTCAACTCATTCTCAGCTGGACTCCCCTCTCCCACAACTTGTCTTTAGGTCTGCTTTTGTCCGTCCTGTCTTTGGCAGTAGAAGCTTCTGGTCACCTGGCTTCTTCCTCATCTTCATTTGCTACATCCAGTCTGCTAATAAGCCTCATCAGTGTTTTATTGTCAAGTATCTCCTATAGCTTTCCTTTCCTCTCCAATAATCCAGACACAGACCCCACCATGCAATGGCCACTAGCAGAGAGAGGACGCAGGTACAGTAGTTTGTCTGAGGGTGCTGCTGCAGTGGGGGGGGGTGTGGGAGGAAGGGATGAGTCCCCTTGGAGCTGAGTGGGCAGGGTGAGTGGAAGTTAGAGGGAGAACTTAGTTCTATGCTACTGAAATATCTTCTCACTTTATTTTTTATTCTGTGAGTAAACATCAAAGAGCTACTATATTCTAGGCATTTTCTGGGTGATTTTCAGAGACTGAAAATCAGGTTAGTGCTTGTGAAGTTCACAGAGTGGTGGGAGAAACAGGCCCATCAGTAACCCCTCCGTTAACATGCCATGTTGGAGCCACTAACTGTATCTGAAAAGGTGGGCTGGGCCAGTTTCCCAGGAGAGGTGACATCAACGTTGAGTGGAATAAGGGAGATGACTAATGTTATTGGTGATGATGACGATGTGGGTCATTGTGAAGAGGAAGGAGATGGTAAAAGTTGGGGAGCCCACTAGCAGGGTGGCAGTGGTGGGGCTGAGGAAAGTACCTCGCCTTGGTGACTCTGATGGTCATAGAGATTAGGCAGTGCAGTGCCATCCTGCACTGGTCCTAGAGTATTGTTACTGATTTCAGGTCCCCTCTCACTTATGAGGGCTTCATGAGCTTACCTGCGCCCTTTTCTTCTTGAATAAAGAAGCATTCAGAACCTGCAGGTTCACTTGGCTTGCACACAGAATATAATTTTTTTCTGTCTGTGCACTTGGAGGCACTTGCCGGCTCTGATTTCATAAAGAGATAGTCTTGGGTGGTGCCTGTGGCTCAGTGAGTAGGGTACTTGTCCCATATACCAAGGGTGGTGAGTTCAAACCCAGCCCTGGCCAAACTGCAACAACAACAAAAATGAATACATAAATAAAAATAAATAAACTTAACTTAAAAAAAAGAGATAGTCTTGCAACTGGCCCTAATTTGATTTTAATCTGAATAAAAAGTGACTAAGAATTAAGGAAAGAGAATTTTCACACTAATTACAAGTTAATCAGTTGGCACGGACGTTGGCCATCTGGTCCTCATCCTGCCTCTCCTTAACGTAAGGTTCCCTGATTCAGCTTCCATAGCTTGATGGCCTTGGATCCTAAGGAAACATCCATTCAGTGTCCAGAAAGTTTGTGGAAGATTAAAAACGAAGCTGTGCATCTCCTGGTTGTAGAACTATTGGTCCTGCTAACCCATAACTCCAGAGGGGCCTCTTCACCCCAAAGATCTCTTCCATTGGCCTGCCACATGCTTGAAGTCTTGCCATTAACACATTCTTGCCTTGGTTTGGGTCTTGCATTTCTAGGAAAGGATGAAAGGCAGGTGATATTAAAGACATTACTACTCTCTAACGTATTAGAATTAATGACTTACTATGTCCTGGGCCACCACATTTCAGTGGTGGGGATGAGGGAGGAACTGCTTAGAGTTTGGGGCCAGTTCTCAACAAGCAAGCTTGAGCAAAAATGTGTAGTGGAAGAATTGGTGGCTTTGGGACCTCCAAGGCTTGAAAGTTGGGTTTGCAGGTGATGGGAGGTGGGAGAAATGCTCTAAAGGTGACCCAGAACCTCGGCAGGAGCTAGATTTAGAAGTGAATAAAAAGGGTCCCAGTTTGCTTGAGAGTACCAATTGGGGAGCCCTGTGGACGTGCTCTGAGTCCCTGCCCTTGTCCTCTGCCCTGCTGCTGAATCTTTGGCAGCTAAATATCTGGCAGGTGGTGCTTAATTCCATGGCAGATATAGCTTCTCAGTACAAATGTCTGAGTGACATTTGTCATTCCCACTCTCTGCGGGGTTTCCAGCCAGTCCTGGTTTTTTCTAGGCTTTTCTAGCTCCCCACAATGCACCCTAGCCCTTTTTCCCCATAAAGCTGTCCATATGGAGACACCAGGGTGACTTGCATCCTAAAAGATTGCTGTTCTGTAACACTTAGAGAAAACTCAGACTTTTCTATGGTTTTAACAATTTTTAGGAAAGTTCTTTCAAGGTCCACTTTCCTGCCACAATAAAGGAGATTTAACTTGTTTTTTTCTTTAATAATCAGCTATGCCTTCTAATATCTCTACCCCAAATGCTTCGTTCTATTCTTCTTTCCACTGACAAGATGCCAGGCCTTGGGGACTTTGGAGAACTGACCTGGCCTGATATTCCTGGGTACATGCTGCCTGGCTGAGGCAGCTATCCTGTGCAGAGGGTGGCATTTATGTGAGAACCTCAGAACCATATGCGGCCAGGTTGTAACTTCAGGAGATTCTGGGAAGTCATTGGGTAACCCTGAGTTGTCTTCTGAAAACATGAAACAGAAATTGGGAACCAGATCTCAAGCATGATGACTCTAAGACTGAGTCCCCTAAGTCACCTGGCATGCTCGTCACTGGTTCACTCACAGACTCATTTCCTTCCCTTCTTCCAGCAGCTCTGTTCTATGTTGCAGAGAACTACATTTCCCATGTTTCCTTGGGCTGCAACTCACTTTGGGCACAGACATAAATGCCACCCTCTGCACAGGATAGCTGCCTCAGCCAGGCAGCGTGTACCCAGGAATATCAGGCCAGGTCAGTTCTCCAAAGTCCCCAAGGCCTGGCATCTTGTCAGTGGAAAGTACATGGGACTTTAGAACTGAAGGGCAGCTCTTAACTAACATAAATACTCCAGCTCCCCTGTCTGTAATCAGGGTGACTCTGGGAGAACTCCTGCAGGTCAGATTTTCAGTTACCCTTCCTGGCACTTTGATTGATATCACAGTCTTCCTGGCCTTCTTCCTTCCTATTTCCATTTCCTCACTACCTCAACATTTTTCCCCTACAAATATTGCTAATAAACCACTTTCACAGGAATCCTCATCTCAAAGGAAGATAGGTTCTGATTCATTCTCTTTTTCTCTGACTCCCTCCAACCTAAATCAGTTGGGTACCATACTGTTATTTTGGCTCATAACTTAGAGCTTTGCCTTTCCATTTTCTGTTTACATCCCTAGAGCAGTGATTTTCAACCACTGTGCCTTGGCACACTGGTGTGCCGTGAGAGGATCTTATGTGTGCCAGGACATTTTTTTTTAAATTTCAGATTAATATGAAAGTACAAATGTTTAGGTTACATTGTTTTTAATTCTAAGGTAAAGTTCAAGTTGTAGTTGAACCCTTCCCCTAGGGGGCGTGCTGAACAACAACACATTGTGCACATTAGATGAGATCCCTCAATTGTCCTCCCTCCTCTCCCCTCCTCTTTTTTTCTTCTCCCCTCCTTCTTGCTAGACTATACTTGTGGTTTTTCTTTCGTGTGGGGGTGTAGTTTTATATATATGAGTTTCATATTAGTATTGAGTATATTGGATGCTTTTTTCTTTTTTTTTAAAAGTCTTCATCTTTTCTATGGCTGAACAGTACTCCATGATATACATATACCACAGTTTGTTAACCCATTCATGGGTTGAGGGGCACTTGGATTGCTTCCAAGTCTTGGCAACTATGAACTGAGCTGCAATAAACATTTCTGGTGCAAATGTTCTTGTGGTAAAATGATTGTCTTTCTTTTGGGTAGATACCTAATAATGGGAATGCAGGTTCAAATGGAAGGTTAACTTTTAGTTCTTTGAGAATTCTCCACACTTCTTTCAATAGAGGCTGTATTAGTTTGAAATCCTACCAGCAGTCTGGGAAAAATTTTAAAGATCATTAATTAAATTATTTTCAAAAGAAGTTCAAAGCACAGTAAGTATATTCTTTCTTTGCTCTTTTTTTGATCAATGTAATTTAAGTGTGCTGTGAGATTTAAAAAAGGCTGAAAAACACTGGCTTGGTGAGTAAGCAGACACCTTATAGTCCTTTGTCACCTGCTGACATATCCCAAAGCACTTCCTGGGACTTCTCTAGAATCATCCCTTGCCAGAGATGGGAGGAAGAGGGCTATAGAGGTCACTGAGATCCATGCCCTCATTTCTTTTTTTTTTAAATAATTTTATTAAATCATAATTGTGTACATTGGTGCAATCATAGGGCAGAATGTGCTTCATATATAATCAGAAATATTTTCATCAGATAGCCTTCATGGCATTTTCTTGATCACTATATAAAGACATCGATACTCTACATTTAATAAGTTTCACCAGTACCCTGCTAAGATGCACCATAGGTGTGATCCCACCGATTGCCCTCCCTCCACCGATCCTCTCCCCTCCCCTCCCCTCCCTTTCCCTTTTCCCTGTATTCTTGTGCTGTAATACTATGCAGCCTTAAAGAAAGATGGAGACTTTACCTCTTTTGTGTTTACATGGATGGAGCTGGAACATATTCTTCTTAGCAAAGTATCTCAAGAATGGAAGAAAAAGTATCCAGTGTACTCAGCCCTAATATGAAGCTAATTT